>CM019170.2:49071692-49104052 GCA_009739505.2 Apolygus lucorum | reverse complement strand
TTTCCAGGAGTTAGGACTTTCTTAGGCATGCCTTTTAGGACAGCATGACCAGAAACAATGCTAGATTAAAACGTCCTATCTCCCACAAAAAAGAACACATTCTTTAGTTAGTTTTCTAGGTAGGTGGTACTAATAAAATTTTAATTCATTAAACTTTCATTTAAATTTTTTTACATAAGTTCAGGAAGACATCAAGTTAAAGTTTTTGGTATTTCGAAGGTACATTGTAAAAACTATACAGGGTGTCCCAGAAGTTATGGTCCACCCTCCGGCATTTCCGTATTTAATTACGTAAAAAAATGGGTCCAATTGGTTCTCTCTATAGCATCCCCTATGACATTCCCTTTTTCTGGTTTTGGGCCCGATTTTGATGCAGCAGCTATTAGGTAATCCAGCTACTGATAGGGGTCAGTGAAATTATTTTTGAAGTAAAGAACATTTTCCCCTTTTTCAAAGAGCACGCTTACAAAATCGTGCATCATTGGCCGACTTGAAATCTTTTATATTGAGAAAGTTTTCCAACTTCATTCCTTGTAGATCAGTTTTGCCTGAATTGGCATCTTTCACTGCGCAGGAAAAGTCAGCGAAATCAAAAATTTTTTTTCTTTCTAGTCATCGACAGTTCCACCTGATGGTGGAATGAGTCGGCTGACATAAACGTATGCCCAGTCTCAAGATATTTCAGTTCCAACCTCCGCAGATTGGAACTGAAATCTCTCTCAGCTCCAATTCGCAACCATGATAGGCACAGATTTGGACACGAGCTCTCCAAACTTGTTGAACGTTTGAGTAAAACTATTGCAAAGAGGGTTGGTACACTAGGTTAAAAAGTCCTATCCGAACCGCTTAGGACAAACATTCGAACGTCGTACTAAGAGAAATAGTACTATCTCCTCAATCCTCATGGACTTAGGACAATCTAACCTAGGAACAAGCAGAAGGAACTTTTTAATCTAGCACTACCGCCAAAAATACCAGTAGGTCGAATGTCCTAGGTAGATTTTCACGCACTTCCGTTGGAGTTCTTTCTTAGGACGGGGTCTCAGTCGGTCGCCGTTCGTTCCTCGTTCCGGGTTAGTATTTCTCACAAGAACCGGTAGTCAAACTTTACAAGTTGTACCTAAATTTGAAATTTGTTTAGGATTTTCGGAATTAATTAGTGAATTTACTTAGGGAATTGAAAAACTGAAAGAATGCCGCTGGAATCATCAAAATCGAATGATAATTGCTGACAAAAAGTAGGAAAACCCGTTTATTCACCAACTAAATTTCCCACTTTTCGTCAGCAATTATCATTCGATTTTGATGATTCCAGCGGCAATCTTTCAGTTTTTCAATTCACTAGGTAGATACTCTAATGAATTCGAAATTCCTTGAAAATTTCAAATTTAGGTACAACTTTTAAACTTTGTGTGCTGGTTCTTGAGAGAAATACTAACCCGGAACGAGGAACGAAAGCGACCGACTGAAACCTCCCTTAATGTAGGTGACCTGATCATCACAACTCGGGCTTCCTTTATTATTCATCGTAAGTTCAAAAAGTACTTATGCCTTTCTTCCTCAGATAGGTCTTATGAGACGAGGCGTCCTCCTCAGCGAAGAGTCCCCGAAGCAGCTGATGGAAAGCCAGAACTGCAACAATCTGGAGCAGGCTTTTCTCGAGCTCAGTCAGAAACAGCACCATCTCCACCAGTTGGAAAAACAGAAGGGGGTGAGTTTTGAAAATTGATTGAAATGCTTTGAAAAATTCCTTCAGAGCGCATTTAGATTACAAGAAGCACAGTTTTCGTGTACTCTTACACAACACACCTTCACTGTGAATTGGTTGAGTCAATAATCAAATGCAGCTACCCTTGACTTTCCTAGGAAGGCGCCTCTTATTTTTCGAATGACTCGATATTTGGTCAACTCTGTTGACAAAAGTGCTGTCGACAGAATTTGCAATCAACTAGTCACTTCTAGGTATATAACGATTGTATTTTACCTGCAACTACGTTTCTCCTAATGACCTTCGTTATTTGATTTAGAACCTCCTGCAATGCTATTTTAATTATTTTCAGATCCGGTACCACGAGTACCCCACGTCTCGCCTAAACTCGTCGCCTCTGTCACTCCCGAACAAGGAGTGGTTCAATTTAGCAAGGTTCCTAGCCCAACTGGCAAAGAATATCAAGTGGACACAAAGAAATATAGGGTGAGTTGATCTTGGGAACTCCGATCAGATTTTATTAGGTAAACTCACTATTTTGAGTTATACGGGGTGTCCCATAAGTTATCCACCAAACTTCGGGAGTAGTTTTTACAACTAATTTGCAACAAAAAATGTCTCCTAGCAATTTTCTTTTAACCCCCTTAAAATCCAACTTTTTTTACTTCCAAGATTTTTTTCGTGTTTTCGACCTTACACTATTTAAACTCCCTTAAATTACACTCAAAAATTAAAAATAAGGATACTGTTGGACAGAGAGTAAAATGTCTCAATAGATGAGCCGTTGACCCGTCGAGAAAACCAAACGCTAGGGTAGTATTTTTACCTCAAACTTGAAAAATATTCAATTTTTTTTTATGTTGATGATTTTTTTCTTCAATAAAACAAGGTATTTGCCAGAGGGGCTTAAAAGCTTAAACATATTGTTTAGTAATGCATGCATTCCAGGGGACGTCCCATTGGATAAGTATTGGATCAGTTTAACCAGTTGGTAAGCAATAAAACTGTTTCACTCGATGTAATTTATTTATTACTTTAGGCAAGAAATACTGACCCCCCCCCCATTATCCACCTTAACATTTCTAGCGGCATGCGAGCCTCGAATCTGAAGAGCATTTTAAAATCCATGATCTACGATACCCAACATGCGAATTCGAGTTCACCCCCCCCCCCCCCCCCAATGGTGCCGGGCTGGCACCAAAGCGGAAATACGTCGTAACATTGAACTTTCATCTATTAGTTTTAGTAGGCAGTCCGAAGAAGTTCACATCCGTATTCAAGGTGAAACACAAAAAAAAAAAAAAAAAAAAAAAAACACGAAATATGCGGTTTATGGTGCCTGGCACCATGGTGGCACCACTATTAGTTCCATGGTGGTACAGAGAATAATTCATGAAAATCCGGAGGTATAATGAGAATTTTTCCTCAATTTCAAAGCTTGGGTACAATTAGTAAGCAGTAAAGGAACCGAAATATTGAAAAATCGGATATTTTGTGAATATTATCCCCCACTCACCCCCTCCCCTTGCGAATTTTGGTACTCTGGTGAAATCAAGTACAACTCGGAAGTTATTTGAGTCAAACAAAAAAAGAAACACGCAAATCGGTTGGAAATTGAGGCCTGGGCAGTGTTTACAAGATTACGCCCGCAAACGCACGTTTTTTAAGCATTAACCCCCCCTTTCCCCCCCTTAAAAAGCAAAATTCTAAATTCCGGCGCCGTAGTGCACAACAAGATAGTATTCCGCGTCGAACAAAAAAAGAACCATGAATATCTGTTGAGAACTAAGGCCTGGGCAGAGTACACAAGATTATGCCCAAAAACGCACGTTTTTCGAGCATTAACCCCCCCTTTCCTCCCCTTAAAAGGCAAAATTCGAAATTCCGGCGCCGTAGTGCACAACTAGATAGTTTTCCGCGACGAACAAAAAAAGAACCACGAAAATCGGTTGAGAACTAAGGCCTGGGGAGAGTACACAAGATTTTGTTACACACACACATACACACATACACACACACACACAGACATACACCTATAGTTTTTTCACGGATTTGGATTCAGAATGGTCTAAAACGGATTACTGTGTGGTTATTATTTTTTTTTTTTCTGTTGAGTGTTGTCCAACTTTACCCCAGATCGATCGCATAAGGACGCCCAAGTCTTAGGTACTGTGGGACGTCCTAAAAACTGCTCCATTTCATCAGCTTTCTAACGGTCGCCCAATTTTTAGTTTTACTGTGGAATTTGAGGGGGGAAATGGCGTTTCAATGCGAAAAAACGTGCATTTTGGTTTGCTATTTTCAATTATGAATCTTTGGAATCGACCAAGAAAATTTTTTTTTAACATCCCCTCAAAATTTGTTGGTTTACGTTTCAAGGTACGTAGAATCCAAAAATCGAATAAAAATTTGGCCGTCCGTCCGCCGTACGCGGCACTTTCCCCACTTAGCATTGACCGATTTTGATGAAATTTGGTAAGTAGGCTCCATTTGGGGTCAAGTTGTGCCCCGAATATTTTGGCTGATGTAGGTCTCTTCTATGGGTTGAAAAATGAATTTTGAAATTTTGAAAACGCCCTAACTCAAAAAATGTCGATATAAAGGTATTGTTTTTCCATCAATTTAAGATATTATAGAATTTTTTGAGACCACGCGGAGCCCTGTAGGACAAACCGTTCGCTCCCTACGAGAACTTAAGGATTTGACGTACAATAAATCAGAAACGCGAGTGTGAATCGCAAAAGAGGCCTAATCTCCGTTCAAATGTTAGCTGACCGAAGTGCGTTTGATGTTTTTGTTCATGTTGGTTGGTGGTAACAATGGCAAAGCCGTGTCCTTTGCAGACAAGTGAGCTATATAGAAAAAAATAAACCTTTGAGTAATAATTTGCAGCGTTCTGGCATTCAAACTTGATTTACTCTTCTGTCAAATTTGTATTTTAAAAAGAAAAATTGATAGCCCGTTGGAAAACGACAATTTGAGCATGTTTTTTCCGGAGAGCGCCCATCGAAATGAACAGGGATTCAGAGTAAACACTTGGATAAAAAAAGTCAAATTTCGAAAAAAAATTTAAAGATGCTTTTTTACCGTTTTTTGGTTTATTATTTTCAAAAATAAGCCTTTGGAATCGAGCAAGAAAAAAAAAATTTTAACCCCCCCTCAAAATTTGATGTTTTACGTTTCAAGGTACGTAGAATACGAAAATCGAATAAAACAATTTCCGTCCGTCCGCCGTACGCCGTACGCGGCACTTGTCTTAGCAACACTGGACCGATTTGGTTCAAATTTGGTATATGGGCTCCATTTGGGGTCTACTTGTGCCGCGAAGCTTTTGGTTGATGTCAGTCACTTCTAAGGGGTGAAAATTAAGGGTTGAAATTTTCAAGAGTGCCGTAGCTCGAAAACTCTCGAAATAAAGGTATCGTTTTTTCACCAATTTTAAATAGTATTGAATTTTTAAAAATTTTTGAGACCACCCGGAGCTCTGTAGGACAAACCGTTCGGTCCCTACGAGTACTTGAAGGTTTTCCTTCGATAAAACAGAATCATGAGAGTGAATCGCAAAAGAGGTCTAATCTCCATTCAAATTTTATCGGACTAAAATGCGATCGCTGTTCATTTCTTCGATTTGTATACAGTTTTGCCTTCTGCGTAACCAGTAATCAAATTTCCATATCAAGCTTTCTATTTTTCCAATCGAGTGTGAAGCGTTTAGTTCTTTTTAATAAACTTGATTGTGAAGGTGTGAAGCCAGTATGGTGTGGTAGGTAGTAGGTACCTAGCTGGTAGGTAAAAAAAAGTTGGTAGGTAAAAAACGTCTGCCAAGTTGGGTGGGCAGTATAGCTTCCTCACTCATTGTAACATGGACGTATAGAATCAGTTGGCGAAAAAAAATATGATTCAAAGAGTTATTGAATAGCAAAATATTAGCGGTCCACCATCTAGGACCTAACCCACACAATCCCTGAAAATTTCATCGAAATTGGTTGAATAGTTGCGGAGTTTTGGTTGTAACAATAAATTTAAAGTTCGCGCATGCGCAGCGGCTATTGCTTGACCAATTTGATTGAAACTTATAGGGTGTCTCTTAGAAGTTAGTCCCTAACTAACCTCCAAATTTGAGCAAAATCGGTTCATTAGAAACCGAGAAACCGAGGTTCCAGGAAATTCACGTTTGCGCATGCGCACTCGCTCCTATTGGTCCGAAGGTGCTGAAATTTATAGGGGACCGTCTAGGACCTAACCCGCATAATCCCTGAAAATTTCATCAAAATCGGACCACAGGTTAGTATAGTTTTGCCCGGGACAAGGATTGACCACAGACAGACCGACAGACAGACAGACACGGAACCAAAATTGTTCGGGAAGCTCTAAAACGCAAAAAGCAAGTGGAAATTTTGATTTTGGAGGACATTTTTTTTTCACTTCTTCCACGAATACAAAGCTTCCCTACCTTCGGTAGTGAGGAAGCAAAAAATGTTGGTGGGTAAAAAACGCTGCAAATCATTGCTCAAAAGCTTCTTCACTCTTCAGATCACTGATCAGCTGAGTGAGCTCCGAAGCCATTTTCAATCCTATTGAATGGAAGTGCTCTTCCAGGCGTCTCCAGCATTCGAGGAGATCTTCTTCACTCCTCACATCACTGATCAGCTGAGTGAGCTCGAAAGCAATTTTCAATCCTATTGAACGCAGGAAGCTGAAATTTGAGAGGGAAGGTCAAGGGAGAATTCAGATGGTGGTAGGTGCTATTGATGGAGAACCAGTGATCTATACAGAAGGGTGATCTATACAGAAAATAATAAACCTTTGAGCAATGATTTGCAGCGTTTTTAATAAATATGTTATTGCTCAAAGATTTCAATATTGTGCTAGGTAGCTTTTAAATTTAACGCTCTTCCCGACGACATCCTCAAATTTGATTTTACTTAATAAATAACAGGAGTTACGACAGTACTTTTTTGCAAAGTTTTGGGGATTGATGTAACCAAAGATGTCCTCCAGCTGGAGGGGAAATTTTTAGCTTCGATCCTATCTATGATTTATTATTTGTGTGAAATAAGACTTCACGAATGATTCTGCCGTGAAGAATTTATCATCATTTCTTACGTATTTATGACGTGTTTCAGAATACTTTTATTTATTCTCGTCTTGCCAGCCTTCCAGTCATATTTCTTCTGCGTCTCGTTCGGGCGCGACCCGTCCGACCTCCCGTTCGCCGTTGTTTCCGACGAGCTGAACGGATTCGTCAAGAGCTGTGATGAACTTCCCTACAACGAAACCTACAGCGCCGTTTTAGAGTGCAACATACCAAAGTCGTTTTCCTGTCAATTCATGAAGCAGTTGGAAAGAAAACTCGATCTAGTAAGCTTTGTTATTATGTTACCTGTTTACTGTTATTTTCAGTTGCTGACTCCCCAGAAATTTGGTTTCTACTAAGAGAAATCCTGAGAAAAACTAGAAATCTTGTGCTTTGTAGCAAGCTTTTACTAAGGATTGAAACTTTGTTGGATCGCACAGACGAAGAGTCACCTTATTGCTAGGTAACAACCTGGTGGGAATAGAAGGTTCAAATCTATGTGAAAAATGTTTAAACGAAAGTGAAAAAAGTTTAAATGAAAGTGAAAAAGGTTTAAATGAAAGTGAAAAAAGTGTAAACGATAGTGATGAATGGTTTAAATGAAAGACAAAAAGGTTTAATTTAAAGTACAAAAGGTTTAACTCATTGTGAAAAAGGTTTAACTAAAAGGTAAAATACTATATAATATATAGTATTTTACCTTTTAGTTAAACCTTTATTAAACTATACAGGGTGTCACCCTAACTCGAGGACCAAACTTCAAGAATCGATTCTACAACTAATTTGCAAACTTTTTCGTCTCTCGACATTTTTTTAAATGCTTTAAAATTATCCTTTTTCCACTTTTAAGATTTTTTCGTGTTTTCGACCTTGAGCCATTAAAACGGCCATAACTCCCTCAATTTACTAGATAAAACTCAAATATGAGTAAACCATTGGAAAGAGCGTTAAATTTCCTATCAGTTCATTAGGACACAAAACCTTTTTAAGCCTTTCGTATAGGTGAATAAATTGGTCAAAGTCAGAAATTTAAAACTTTTCGGAAAATCACCATTTTTCAGGCTGACTCTTCTTATGTAATAAACAGCCGTATCGTCGGGCACTCAACGGAAAAAACTTGCCCAGAATCTCAGCTTTCCAACGGTGTATAATTTTTACCTTTAATTTTGAATACACTCCATAAAATTACGTTTTAAAGTGAAAAATAGGGATTTCTCGTTAAGGAGAGACTTGTAGGCTTGGCGGGCTGGCGAGCTATCTTCCATTCTTCCCTCACTCAATCAAAACTCGCTTTGCCTCCAACTCACAAATACAAATTTGTATCTCAGTCAAATATGAACATAACCAATCAGCAGATACTAGAGACAAATCATATCGGCCTCATAGAAGCCGAAATACTGGGTGTTGATCTTTAACCGGATTGTAATCAATTTCTTCCCTTTCGGAACCAAAATCTTTTGAATGGCTTTGAATTCTAATCTGTGAATCAAAAAGTTACGTGTGATCACCCTATGAGTTTGGCGAAAGAAGGAGAGTATTTTTGAGATTGTAGAAGTTTACCTTTCGATAATCTTCCCTCTGGGCAAAGGTAAGTAGGAACCTAAATCTTTTGATTTCCAACTCGAGTGCTCGATGACTGAACAAGTGCGATAAGAATGAGTTCATGACCTACCTACTACTAAATCTCGGTCGTCAGACAGGACCAAAGGTAAGAAACTCAATGTTTTGGTTTCTAACTCTTAAGTTCACAATAACAGAATGTTGTTGTTGATGAAATGCGTACAGGAAAAAAATTGATTACAATCCGGTTAAAGATCAACACCCAGTATTTCGGCTTCTATGAGGCCGATATGATTTGTCTCTAGTATCTGCTGATTGGTGATGTTCATATTTGACTGAGATACAAATTTGTATTTGGGAGTTGGAGGCAAAGCGAGTTTTGATTGAGTGAGGGAAGAATGGAAGATAGCTCGCCAGCCCGCCAAGCCTACAAGTCTCTCCTTAACGAGAAATCCCTATTTTTCACTTTAAAACGTAATTTTATGGAGTGTATTCAAACTTAAAGGTAAAAATTATACACCGTTGGAAAGCTGAGATTCTGGGCAAGTTTTTTCCGTTGAGTGCCCGACGATACGGCTGTTTATTACATAAGAAGAGTCAGCCTGAAAAATGGTGATTTTCGAAAAAGTTTTAAATTTTTGACTTTGACCAATTTATTCACCTATACGAAAGGCTTAAAAAGGTTTTGTGTCCTAATGAACTGATAGGAAATTTAACGCTCTTGCCAACGGTATACTCATATTTTAGTTTATCTCGTAAATTGAAGGAGTTATGGCCGTTTTAATGGCTCAAGGTCGAAAACACGAAAAAAATCTTGAAAGTGGAAAAAGGATAATTTTAAAGCGTTAAAAAAAATGTCAAGAGACAAAAAAGTTTGCAAATTAGTTGTAGAATCAATCCTTGAAGTTTGTTCCTCGAGTTAGGGTGACACCCTGTATAGTATTAATTTATATACAGGGTGTCTACACTTAAGATGGGCATAAATTCAGGGTTCGATTCCACAAGATATTTCCAACAAAAAATGCCTCATAGCAATTTTCTTTTAACCCACTCAAAATTCCTTTTTTTTCACTTTTAAGTTTTTTTTTGCGTTTTCGACCTTACGGCACTGACATGGTCATAACTCCCTTATTTCTCCTGAAAAATCAAATCTGACTACACCGTTAGAAAGAGCGTAAAATTCCTAAACTACCTAGTGCAAAATCAAAATCTTTCAGCAATAAAATAGTTTCAGAAAATCAAGTCAAAAAGCAAACTTTAAAATTTTTTTGAAACTTGGCTTTCTTCGACCAAAGTTTTTACTCTAAATCCCTGCCCATTTTGATAGGCGCTCTTCGGAGAAAACATGCTTAAATAGTCAGGTTTACAACGGTCTATCAATTTTTGTTTCTAACATTCAAATTGGAAGATTAAATGAAGTTTGAATGCCAAAAAACGTGTGTTTTACAGGAAAATCCAGTTTTTTAAGCGGTTTATGGTCCCCCTCGATCTCAAGATGGTTTGACGATTTTGGTATCATTTCCCATGTGATTTCTCACGCTGAATCCAATGGTGATACTTCCGAATGATTCCAACTGCTAGAAAGTGGATTTTTCGGAGAAAACTTTCGTTTTTCGTGCATAAAATACGCATTATTCGTAGATATGGTAGTGAGCATCAATTAACACCTTTCTACTCAACAAAAACTTCAATTAGCTTGAAATTCGGTGTTTTTATTGAGTAGAAAGGTGTTACTTTATGCTCACTACCATATCTACGAATAATGCGTATTTTATGTACGACAAACTAAGGTTTTCTTCGAAAATACCACTTTCTAGCAGTCGGAATCATTCGGAAGTATCATCATTGGATTCAGCGTAAAAAATTACATAGGAAATGATACCAAAATCGTCAAGCCATCTTGAGATCGAGGGGGACCATAAACCGCTCAAAACACTGGATTTTCTTGTAAAACACACGTTTTTTGACATTCAAACTTAATTTACTCTTCCAATTTGAATATTAAAAAGAAAATTTGATAGACCGTTGGAAAGCTGACCATTTAAGCACGTTTTCTCCGAAGAGCGCCTATCGAAATGGGCAGGGATTTAGAGTGAAAACTTTGGTCGAAGAAAGTCAAGTTTCAAAAAAATTTTAAAGTTTGCTTTTTGACTTGATTTTTTGAAACTATTTTACTGCTGAAAGATTTTGATTTTGCACTAGGTAGCTTAGGAATTTAACGCTCTTTCTAACGGCGTAGTTGGATTTGATTTTTCAGGAGAAATAAGGGAGTTGTGACCATATCAGTGCCGTAAGGTCGAAAACGCGAAAAAAACTTTAAAGTGAAAAAAAAGAATTTTGAGTGGGTTAAAAGAAAATCGCTAAGATACATTTTTTGTTGGAAATACCTTGTAGAATCGAACCCTGAAGTTATGCCCATCTTAAGTGTAGACACCCTGTATAGTCAATAAATGTATCTATCAATCCGTAAAAATTCGATGAAATTCTCATTTTCTATGTTGAAAATATGAAACTACACTTTCTTTTTTGCTGTAACTTGCAGGTTTTGTACGAGGATTTGAACCTGGCGAAAAAGGACGCGTCTGCGAATCGAGTTTGGGGCGTCCTGCACGTCAGCGAAAACTTCACGCGGTCCATCGAAGAAAGAATAAGCGAGGGGATCTCCACGACTGACGTAGCCATCAACCAAAGTGCCATATCCGTGTGGATGGACATGTCCAGTAAGTGCTGCGAAAAGGCGTCTAATATGGAATTAGTAGGGTGGATTGGTTCAAAAACCTCGAAATACACTCCAACAATTCGTATAAACACCAATAAAGTTGGTGAACAATAACCAATTTTGCTTTAAAAATTGTTTAAACCCCATTCTTTCAATTAATGCAAATCGGAGTGATTTAGATCAGATTTTTTGATTATTTATATTATATTTAGATTATTTAGTGATTCGGAGTAGGAATTTCCACGTCAGCAGAACCCATTCAACTCCGTTTATTGATGAAGAAAAACAATGATTTGTGGGTAAAGGGTTGGTTGTTTGAAATAAAAGTGATAATTCGGCAAAAATCTCAGAGGGGTGTAATTAGGCCTTTACAATGTAGACTGACACTCTCCCGGTACCTGCTTATTAGCTAGCGCCTAAACTAGCGCCCTCTAGACGGGCGTTCTGCGTACTATCGAGGGCTACGCCTGAATAGGGTTTTTCCCGACAAATTTATTTATTATTATGCTCAGTGACTAATCGTCAGACAAGAAGAAACAGGACAACACTTTGAGCTCTGGGCATGGTTGCTCTTTACTTCTCAGTTTTGAAAGATCTTACTGTGAGCACCCTGAATAGGGAACGTTGACAAATGTCGTGAAAATTGCTACCTTTTGATACTTGAGATTTGTGTGGATTTAAAGTTCGATGTTCAAAACATCGAAACAGTAGATATGTTATGGAACGAATAATGTTTATTCGAAGAACTTGAACAGGATGGCGACACAAGATATTAAATTGCCGAACTATTATGAGCTCCTATGCGTGAGTGTACAAATTTTACTGTAGTAGCTAAAGGTTTACTAGCTACGAGATGTTAGGTAGGTTGGTAGGTATCTCGGTAAAATCCATCCGAACATTCCAAAATTGAGGAGTTGGATCCAAAAGGTACTAAAGACAATTTTCGTCGAAATTAAGTAAACATTTTCCCAAGGTTTTAGAGGGGTAGTTCTTCACAAAAATGGGATCTTTTGGAGCAAAAGAAACTTTATCCTCTTGAAAAAAGTTTCTTTAATTTGTGAGTTTGCCACTGTTTAATGAACTATAATATTTCCTCCTACCTATGATAGAAAAATACGGAGGAAGGTACTATATTTTTACGATTCCTGCGAACTAAAATGAGTAATTTTTTACTACTGATACCAGAACACCCTATTATCGTTTAGGAACAAGATATTGTTTCAAAAAGTACTATATCCATAAATCTGCTATAAATAAAAGTACTATTTATAAAAATCTCGTTCAAAATGATTTAAAACTGCACTAATTTACATTTTTTTGCGAATATGACTACTTATTTATGTGTAGACGTGAATCGTTCAAAACGGGAACGATTCTCCTCGTGGACGACTCAATATTTACAAGAAAATATAGAGCTTCGTGGTAATTTAGTGATGCACTTTGCAAGCTGTCGAAGTACTGCCTCCATCATCCCAGAGTGAGGTTCCTGGTGGGGACGAATTGGCTGTTTCAAGTAGTACGATCACTTTAAAAAGGACACATTTACGCGGACATTCATTTATTCAACAATCGCCTATACAAGCATGAGCCAAAACATCGAGGAGCGAACATCAGCAAAATAAGTTTTATCTATGAATCGATCCCTTTAATCGATGCCTTCTATCGATACTAAATGTCGATACGTTGTATCGACAATGACACATCCAAACATTGGCTTCCTGGATTGGCTGATGTCACTGGGTTTGTGATTAACGGTTCACTATTACTGTTATCTCCTACCTAACGAGTTCTGGACACACCCGATTCGAGAGATTCCTATGCTCAAAAAATCGGCTTTTCAATATACTGCGTGGAAGTCATGGAAGGTCATGGAAGTCATCCAAAGTTGTAAATCGCCTTTTCAAAACTGAGGTCTGATGTGTATTTATCTTTTCTACATGTGGCAAATCATCTTGTATATTCATTGGATATATCATTACAGATTTCATCATTGCCAACATCATTCGACGGAACATCGCCAAGAGTCTCATCGACTTCTTGCAGGACGTCATGGCAGCTTGTGACATCCCCAGGAAGGTTGGAGACGTGCCGATCAGGGTAAGGAAGGATTTTGATGGAGAATAAATTACGAATTCGATTGAAGCATTGATTGTTATTATGAGGCCCTGCGAACTTTGTTGTGATTATTGAGTCTATTTTTGCATAAAATAAGAAGCCTCTAAGGGTTTTCTACGTTTAGGCAAAAGTGGCTTCCTCATATTTAACAAGTTTTTAAATTTATAATAAAATTATTCTCCAGGGAATAATTGGAATTTTATTTTACTCCGATTAATCATGATTTCAGAATATCCTTGTTAGCAATATTTCTTCTCATTGTCTTGAGAAGACAATGGACGTTCAGATTGGTCACCATTACTTATATCAAGCCAAAACTGCTCATAAATACTTTTTTAAAAAAATGTATCGTTATTGGGACGGGGCAAGCCCTCAGTCACTTAGACCTAAGTGCCCGTTTGAAAACCTTTTCTTTCAGAAAGTGAAGAAGTTTTTCGGGCGTTTCCCGAGCAATTTCGGCAGGGACAAGAGTACCCTTACCGAAATGCCGGAATCTGGTAGATGCTGCAGCAGGACACTCACAGAGGATGTGTTCTGCTGTTTTGACTCCTTCGCAGCAGAGCCGACATTCAACTGTCCTGGCCTTGCCCATCTTGTTGAGATGGTATCTCAGGGGGCAATGGCCAATCAGGAGACCCACAATGGTGCGAAGGTCCTTCCTCATTAGTGACAGCAGAGCTTTTGCTCTTTTTTTTAGAGATGGTGATTAGCTGCTTGGCTTGCCTCTGCTTTGGAGTGTTGCGCCAGTACGCAGCTCTCTTGCTGTCCTCCCATTTTCGGACCTGACGAGTAATGAAGCTCTTAGTAACCCCGAGTAGGGGTTCAGGACCAAAACATTGGGATTCCGATCCCTGCTTAGCGAGTCGATCGGCTTCTTCATTGCCATCTACTCCTTCATGGCCAGGGACCCAGAGTTCATAAATACTTAGTTCTGATCTTCCAAGCAGCCGGACGTGCACCTTCTCCATTGAAATTAATATAAAATCATACAATATATATTAATGACCATTTTAATATGCTTGATTGGAGAAAGAAATGACCCCCCTTCAGTTTCACCTATAGTAAAAACTAAAACCCCGACACGTTTTTCTGCAGCGGTTGAGATGACCTTGACCTTGGAAAGGTTAAGGGCAAATACTCACATGTGGAAGGTCACGTGTGTTTGTATGTTAATGCACCTAGCTCTTGCTAGATACTCCGTAATATTTAAGACTCCTATTATATATAATCAATATTGACTACTCATTTATAAGAAAGTGTGTTAATTTTTAAATTTAAGGTACCTTCATTTTAATTTTATAGTAGACCTGTGATCAACTCTGGTTTATTTTACTAATTAAATTATATGGTACGATTTCTAGTTCGATTAGAAAACATTTTTGCCATGTATTACACCCCTGGTGTCAACTACTGGTACCTTACCTAAAGAACTGAATTTACGTACTTACGAAAGTGATCACACTTTTGTGACATTTTTCATTAACACTAAGTTGCAATAATGCATTTTCGATGTTTTCAGTTTTATGATGCAGTTTACGGCAGCAATGAACCCGTTTACAGGCACAGCAGTGCACCCGGCTTCATATGCGCGTGAGTATTTAAAAACTATTCTCTAAATCGTAAATAATGCGGTATGTGTATCATGTAATGTAGGTACTAGTTCTACGCCTAATTTATTTACCTTCATACTGTAAGAGGAACAATTAATAGCTTATTCACTAAGCCAATAAACCAACTAGAAGAAGAAGAAGAAGAAGGAAAAACCGTCTGCCGGAAGTAAGGGTCGTTCTCAGCAGAGATAGGCGAATTCTTATTCATAAATACGATTATGAATACAAATCATGTCTTCGATTTTATGATTATGAATACGAATACAGGTATCAATATGAATATGAATACAATCGCATTCACTCTTTGAATACGATTTTCCCCCGTATTCGTATTTTGAATACAATTTTATGAATTTTCCTCAAAATCAAATTTTTTTACGATTTTCCCTGAAAATCATACTTTAAAAAAAATTATTTCTCCCAAACTCTGGACGTATTTATGACCCAGTATGGTCAAAATAACCAATCAAAATTCGAAACGCTCACCAATTCTTATACGATTTTTCACGCAGAATCGAATGAGACCAACAACAGGTCGCTACAACCAACCGAATAGAAAGTACGACGAAATTTCCACAGAAAATCGTATTTTTTCAAAACAATATGCAATGAAAATCATTTTTAAAAAATTGAATTTTTACCGGAAATTTCGTCGTACTTTCTATTCGGTTGGTCGTAGCGACCTGGTGTTGGTCTCATTCGATTCTGCGTGAAAAATCTTATAAGAATATAGGAAAAGAAATCTTATTTTGACAATGTTAGGTCATAAAAATGTCCTTGTATTCGTATTCATAATAATCAAATCGCAGATATGATTTGTATTCATAATCGTATTCGTGAATAAGAATTCGCCCATCTCTGGTTCTCGGTGTATTTTTCGTGAAAATTGATAGGTACTTGATTATGAATAAATAATACAATTATTGTTATATTTGCTACTGTTGTTGAAGTACAAACAAGAGATTAATCAGAATATAAAGAGTTTTTACTTCCCGAAGGATGATTCAAGGACGATATTTGCTTTTCTCTGTAAAACAAGAGAAAACAACATTTAAAGCCCTTATTCCGGGGTCTTTCTCTTCATTAGCGGTATTCTAATTACGGCACTAATTCACGGCACGTTGTTGTTCTCACCAATCAATTCGCACTGATAACAGACGGCTCTCTCGTAGAGATAATTTCGCCGGATTGTCGAGGATGCTGCAATCCCACATTACCGCAAAGAGAAGCGAAGAATACGTAGGGTGAAGGCGTATTCTTTACATCTCCCCCCTTAGGATAGAACCATTTCAAGTGCTAACGCAGCAATGTTCATGTGCAAACGCTGTACTAGTTCATGCAACGTCTAACAATGGGAGAAGTTTGGTGATGTGATACAGGTTTGACTCCGTTTTCTTGTGTCCTGTGTCCAATTCGTAGATTGAATTTGAAATCTTCTTCACTATTTTGTAAGGTCCTATTCTTAATTCATCCAATTTTTTCGGTTTAATCGATTTCCGTTCTCAACGTAGACTTCATCTCCAACTTCCAATTTACATTCCTGTCTGTGTAGGTCGAATATTTTTTTATTGTAACTATGTGATTTTCTTGTATTTATCAAAGCTTCTTCTGTTGAAGTAAAGTGATCTTCATATTCGGCGCCAAAGCCTCGATGTTTGTTTCGACTAATCGATCTTGATTCACATTGTCTTTCTGTAATCGATAGTTTTAGCTCGATTCATTGTTCGGTTCGATTTAATGTTTTTCCAAAACGGTGCGGTAGTTTTGTCGCTAAATAAAACGTTTTCTTATTGAAACTCTGCGTATTTTCACTAAATAAATCAGCAGGTTATGTACTCCAGCTCGTTCAGCTGCGTTCGTGTTCGGTTTTCGTTTAGTTTTTGAGTGAAGTGAGTCGTTTTCGGACTTCCTGCGCCTGTCCCGTCGTCGTTTTGCCCGGTTCTCGTGGTTGTACGTTTTTTTCGAGTTCGTCCATCTCCGAAAATGGAATTTACAAAAGGTATCAAACCACTTCAGGGTGCAAAGGATTGGCCGTTTTGGAAGGACAGAATTATGGACGTTCTTGAACTGTTCAACGCCGTCGAAATAGTAGAGGGAACTCGTGAAAAACCCGTCCTTTCTGACAACCCTACTAAAACAGAACAAGATGATCTGATCGCCTACAATAAAGCTGCCTCTAAAGCTAAGATCGTCATATCCCAATGCGTAAGTGATGATTTACATCAACGAATTTCTGGTAGATTATCAGCTAAGGAGGCTTGGGATATTTTGGTAGCTCAATTCGACAATAAGGCTGAAGATCAACTATTTCGTCAATGTCTGGATTTTTTCAACATGGAATGGGATGAATCAGAGGATGCCCCATCGGTACTTACCCGTGTGAAAAACCAACACCGTGAATTCGCTGCTGGATTGAGGACTCGTAAGGTGGAGACCGTTGATGAGCTTCTTGAGTTACTGTTTGTCTCAAAGGTTCTCCACATTCTCCCTAAACGGTTTGAGTCGTTCAAATCAAGCTATTTACTCATGAAAGCTAATGAAGCGAAGAAAATAGAGGATATCTCGTCAGCTCTAATTCTAAACGAGCGTAACATTAATCCCCCATCAAAATCAAGTGATGTTCTTTATGCAAAGAACAAAGTTGGCCATAAAAATGATTCCAGGGGTAATCTAATCAAGACGAAGGCCACCACAAACTGCAAATATTGTTCAGCCAAAGGACATTGGCTCCGGGAGTGTGTGAAGTGGAAGGCTGATGGTAGGCCACCGTATCCAGCGCGTGCTGGTAATCCTGACAAAACTCCAGATGGCAATAGGGGTGAAACTAGCTCAAATACGGTTGAGCCAAATTCGAATATTGCCCTGATCTCGATAAGTAGTGACGTCAACATTGCGACCACAAACGATACATGGTGGGTTGACAATGGGGCCACTCGCCATATCACCGCGAATTTGAACTGGTTCACGGCCTATGAACCCTTTCCTGAAAGTTCGAATGCTTCAGTCAAAGCAGCAGGGAAAGAGTTAATCAGAGCTCTAGGCAGTGGAACTATCGAAGTCGTCAACTGCACAGGTGGTAAGCTGAACAAATTCACTCTTAACGATGTCTGGTACGTTCCTGAAATCTCACGGAATCTCGTATCTGTTCTGGCAGCTCATGACCGCAACCCAGGGAGTAAGTTTGAGTCAAATGACTCAGAATGTCAGTTCAGCGTCAACGATCTGGTTGTATTTAGCGGTACTAGAAGTCCAGGTGGAACCCTATATCGTGCTTCATTCCATGCTGTTCAACCTTCAGAAGTTTGCGCGAATGTGTCCGAGGAAAACCAGACTCTCAAGCTCTACCATAATCGCTGGGGTCATATGGACAAACGTTATGTCCGCTCTAAACTCGAATATGAACTTGGTATCAAGGTGCCAACTGACAAAGAAATCTGCGAGCCGTGTCAGTTTGGAAAAACACATCGCCTGCCATTTGGTACTCGAGTGCCTGCATCAGTCCCAGGTGAGCTGGTGTCAGGTGATGTCTGTGGACCATTTGATCCATCATTTGGAGGCCGTCGTTACCTCATCGTCATAAAAGACCATTTTACAAAGTATCGGTATATTTTCGTTTCTCGTGAAAAATCGGCCGTGAAGGATGCACTGCGAGAAGTGCTTGCCAAGGCTCAAACCCTTGGTCATAAAGTGAAGGAATTCCTAAGCGATAACGGAGGTGAGTTCGACAACGATGAAGTGCGATCCATTCTCAGGGAGTATGGTGTTAACCAACGTTTAACTGCACCATTTACACCCGAACAAAATGGGGCTGTTGAACGTGAAAATCGTTCAATAGTTGAAATGGCTCGTACATTTAAATACTCGAATCCAGAAGCAAATTTTCCGGCAGCAATCTGGGCTGAACTTGTCACAACTGCAGCGTACATTCTCAATCGTGTGGGAAAGTCGTCAGTTGCCAACATATCACCTCACGAACTATGGCTCGGACAAAAGCCTCGCATCAAGCATCTGCGTATCATCAGCTCGAAATGTTTTGTCCATCAACCAGCACAGAAACGACGAAAGATGGACCAAAAGGCAATAGTCGGATATCTTGTGGGATACAATGGTGACGAACGATACCGTGTTTATGTGCCTGAGAAAAGAAACATCATTGTCTCACGTGATATCGTGTTTGTTGAAAATTTGGGAAACTGTAATACCAAATTACACAAATCATCGAACGATTCATCTATCAAAAGGAGATTTTTTGACACGTCGGAACCTATCTCAGATTCAAGTGAAAATTTGGATGAACGACTTTTGATTGACGACTCTCAGTCAGAGTCTGAACCAGGGAGTCAGACGACGACTCCTCCTGACTCGCGTCCCAATTCTCCCCGAAGATCCTCGAGACAGAAGAAGCCTCCAGCTCATCTAGAAGACTACATTACTTCTAATTTTGAAGAAGTTTTTCTAACTGAAGATGTCCCGTTAACCTTCAGTGAGGCAATCAGAGGAACGAATAGTCCTGAATGGAAATCAGCCATGGACACGGAAATGAACTCGATGTACCAAAATAACGCATGGGAGTTAGTTGAGCTCCCTCCGGGAAAGAAAACAATTGACTGCAAGTGGGTATATCGCGTTAAGCACAATCCCGATGGTAGCATTGATAAATACCGAGCTAGATTGGTCATTAAAGGATGTGCCCAACGACCTGGTGTGGATTACGGAGATACATTCAGTCCAGTGGCTCGATTGGAAGTTGTTCGAACCGTCCTATCCATAGCTGCGGTGAAAAAGATGGTGCTTCGTCAATTTGATGTATCTGCTGCTTTTCTTTATGGTGACGTCATTGAAGAAATTTATATGAGGCAGCCTGAGGGGTACACTAATGGCACGAATAATGTGTGTCGTCTCAAACGAAGTCTTTATGGACTTAAACAGGCTCCCCGTTGTTGGAACCACAAATTCGATGAGTTTATGACCAGTTTGGGATTTCAACATAGCCAAGAAGACCCTTGTGTCTATCTACGTCAAACTCAAAACGGAAAAACGATTGTCGCTCTCTATGTTGACGACGGGCTTGTGGCTTCAACAAATCAGACTGAATTGGACTTATTTATCGAGGAACTACGATCCCAATACAAAATCGTAGCAAAAGAGGCGACTTATTTTCTGGGACTTGAGATTTCCCAAAAGGACGGAAATGTAATGGTAAGCCAATCAGCATACATAAGAAAAATTCTCAGCCGATTCAACATGGAAGGATGTAATCCGGTTCTTACTCCTATGGAGAAGCTCACTCCACACACTTCAGGGAAAGCAACAGAGTTTCCATATCGGTCAGCAGTTGGTGCTTTATTGTATGTAGCTCGTGGCACTCGATATGATATTGCCTTCAGTGTTGGTGTGCTTTCACGGCGTCTGGAGAATTTCACTGATGAAGATGTGGTTAGGGTGAAGCGTGTCTTCCGCTATCTATCTGGAACTATTGATCTAAAATTGGTATACCATAGTGAACCAAAGACTTACGAACTTGAGTGCTACAGCGATGCGGATTTTGCTGGATGTCCCGATACGATGCGTTCCACCAGTGGAGTAGTCGTGAAGTTTGCTGATGCCGCTATTACCTGGCTAAGTCGTCGACAAGAATTAGTGGCTGACTCCACATGTGAAGCAGAGACTGTCGCTGCAAATCTTGGATCTAAAGAAACAATCTGGATCTCCCGTCTATTCAGAGAGTTGATCGGTTTGTCTACTCTTCCCATTTTACAAATCGACAACGAGTCAGCTAAGAGACTTTCTGAAAACCCTGAATTTCATTTTCGCACAAAACATATTCAGCGGAAATATTTGTTTATCCGAGACAGAATCAAAAGGGGAATGCTGATCGTTAAGCACATCGGCACTGATCGTCAACTTGCTGACATTCTTACAAAGCCGACACCTCGACCTCGACTTCAAGCTCTCCGCGAAGCCCTTGGTTTGTCCCAGAATACTCAGATCAGGGAAAGTGTTGAAGTAAAGTGATCTTCATATTCGGCGCCAAAGCCTCGATGTTTGTTTCGACTAATCGATCTTGATTCACATTGTCTTTCTGTAATCGATAGTTTTAGCTCGATTCATTGTTCGGTTCGATTTAATGTTTTTCCAAAACGGTGCGGTAGTTTTGTCGCTAAATAAAACGTTTTCTTATTGAAACTCTGCGTATTTTCACTAAATAAATCAGCATCTTCTCTATCTTTTTTCAAGTCTTCTCGTGTACCTGCTGATTTCAATTCGGGAGGTAGGATGTCGACTTTGTTTCCTTCCAGAAGGTATTTAGGAGCAAACTTTGTTACGGTGTGTTCAGTTTCGTTGTATTTATCTACGCATTTTTGCGCAATTGTAGACCAAGCTATTTTCTTGTCACTTCCATTTATTTCACATCTTATCTTGTTTACCAAAGTTTGGTTCAGCCTTTCATTAAGTCCGTTTGAGAACGGTGTATCCACAGCAGTGAAAATTAGGCTTATGTTTTTCTTCACTAGATATTGTTTAAATTCCTTGGAATTAATACCTGGGTATTGGTCCGTTAGTATTATATCTATAGTATTGCTTTTTGCCACTTTTTCTACTAATTTTATGAAGTCTCCGGTACATTGATTTCTTGAGGTGAGAATGTACGAGTATCTTGTAAAGTGGTCAACGAGAAGATGCATGTATCTTTTTGTTGACCGCGAACCACCAAAGCCTCCAATGGTGTCAATAGACATTATTTCAAATGGCCGTGTTGCTGGACCCAAATGTGACATTAAACCATACATGGGTTTTCTTCTCGATTTGTTTTTTATGCAAGTCTCGCAATCATTACAGATTTGTTTAATATTTTTGATTATATTTTTCCCTGTGTAAAACGGTGTTATTTTATTAGTCATTTGGGTTCTTCCTATGTGACAATAACTGCTATGAACACCTTTTATCAGAGTCTTGCAGAGTTCTTCGGATAACACTATTTTTTTTCGTTCTTTTTTCTTTTTGTAGTAAATTCCATTTTCCATCATAAGCCCTTTATTTTGCAAGTCTAGATTTTCACGCTGGTCTTTTTGTATATCTGCGAGGGTTATTAAATTTACCACCTTTAAAAAATCATCATCATTTTCAATCGGATCTAATACTGGATTCCTGCTTAAACAGTCAGCTTCCTGGTTCGATTTTCCTGGGTTGTATATGACCCGAAAATCATATTGTGATAAATAGTACATCAAATCCCCCAGTTCCTCGTCTGGCCTTACCTTTAAATTCATGTTTTCCAGTGGTTTATGGTCGGAGTAGATGATGAAAGTTTTTCCCATAAGCCAATGCTGCCAATATTTTACTGCTTCCTTGATTGCTAGGCATTCAAGGTATATTGCCTTTTTCTTTTTCTGCCCTTCAGTTAGCTTCTTTGAAAAATAGGCGACTGGCCTTTTTTCCCCATTTTTGCTTTGTTGTTTGAGCACTGCTCCAACTCCTCTGATGCTGGCATCTGTATAAATATTTATTGGCAGTTCAGGATCGAAGATTTGTAGAATTGGTTCCGTACAGAGCATTTCCTTTATTTTATTGAACGAATCCTGGCACTCCTTAGTCCATATGAATTTCACATCTTTTCTCAGTAAATTGTGTAGTGGGTCCAGGATAATAGCTGAGTGTGGTAGAAATTTATGATGAAAATTGACTTTCCCTAAGAACTGGCGTATGTTCTTTTTTGTTTTTGGTACTGGGAAGTTTCTAACTGCAGTTAAATAGTCCTTTAGAGGTCTGATAGAGTTGTTTTGTATGATGTGGCCTAAGTATTTGGCGTAGTTGTTCGCAAAGTTGCATTTTGTAAATTTCAGTCGAAAACCCTCTGTTTGGAGTGCTTCCAGTAATTTCGAGAGGTGAAGTATATGCTCTTCAAATGTTTCCGAAAAAATCAATATATCATCGATGAAATTTACCGCAAAATTGGATAGCTCGTACTTTCTTATTATGTTTCCTAGTATTCTTTGGAAAATGGCAGGAGCAGTCCGTAATCCAAATGGGAGACATGTCCATTGGTAGTGGCCTTGCTGTGTCACAAACGCGGTCTTGTACCGATCTTGGATTTTCATTGGTATTGACCAGAATGCTGAATTTATATCCAGAGTTGTGAAATATTGACAATTAACTGTTTTTGTCATTAAATCCTCAATCAACGGGAAAGGTTGTGATTGGGGAACCACGATTTTGTTCAAGTCTCTGAAATCTACACATAACCTTGTTCTTTTACCATCTTCTTTTTTATAGGCCAGCGTTACTGGGGCTGCGAATGGGCTGTATGATTCTTCAATTAAATTCTTCTCTAGTAGTGTAGATATTTGTTTCTCTATTTGTCGCCGATCTTCCTCTGTGCATCTGTAGGGACGCTTGGAACAGTATTTTTCCTTTATTAAGTCGATATGAGCTTCGTAATGTTTTACGGTACCTACATCGTATTTGTCCTTGGCAAAAACTGATTTGTATTGTTCGATTAAGTTTTCAATCTCCAATTTTTGATGTACATCTAAATGCGCGACCATCATTTCGGATGCTTCAGTGTTCAAAAAGTCATTGAAATTCACTTCGGATTTGTTTCTGTGTTCAGTTTTTCGTGCAGAGTTTTCATTTTTTTCTGAGATCCTAGTATTTTTTTTCGGGATCTTCCGTTGTGAAATCCGTAGTTCTTCGTTTTGAATCAGTCTGAAGTGCTTGATGCAATCCAAGCCAACGAGGAAATCGTAATGAAAATTTTCATTATCTATAACAAATACATCCATAGTCTTTTCTATCTCGTAGATTTTTATTCTGAGGGTCACCATACCTTTTGTTGTTCTCTCACCATTAATAGTCCTCAAGTTAACTATGTTCATTTCCCTTTTAGATGTTTCTGTTCGCATTTTCAACAATTTTGCATTAATCAGCGATACATTTGATCCTGAATCATAAATCCCCGAGACTGTTAAAGTATTGTTCAATAGCAACTTGACTGTTATTAATGGTGGCACCTCTAGTTTTTTGGATTAGTGTTGTTCAGTTCTATTTCCAATTCAGAATTATTGACCGTTTTCAAAACTGATTGTTGAGTTTTCTCTTTAAACCAACAATTTTCTTCTGGATGAAAGCGTTTTCCTTTTTTGTGATTGAAACAGATTCGACATGGTTTTTTTTCTTCAGCGTTCTTTAGTTTTTTTTCGGGTAGAACGAAATTTCTTCTTTCGTACTTTTGCTTATCAACAAGATGTTCCAATTTTCCTATTTCGTTGTAAAGGTATTCCGTTCCTTGTAAAGCTTCACGGTCGATTTTGTCTGCTACATAGTTTGGCAAGCCAAATACTATGAGATCTATGAGTGTGCCAATGTCTATCGATTTCCTCACTTCCAATAATAATCTTTCTTTTTTCAAAGCGTACTCAAGTAATGAGCCAGCTTGATACTTGAAAGCTAGGGCGTATCTAATGGGGGACCATCCTTTGTTGGCAAATGTGTTGCAAAAATTCTCTTCCCATATGTCCCATTCCGCTTCCACAGTGTGTTTCATAATCATACAGCTGTACCATTCTGTACTGGCACCCTCCAAAAATTGTTTCAAAACAGTGATTTTCTTTTTGTCTTCGTTTATGTTTAACCGACCGCATTCTTTTTTGAATTCGTCGATCCATTGGTGAGCATTCGAATTTTTCCCGGTGAATTTCCCAATCATGAAATCTTTCGCGATCGAACCTAACTTCTGGGTATCGGAATTTGATTTTCTTTCTTCCAGCAATGCCTCTAGCAGACTTTCCACTGTTTTATCTGAGCTACTAGGTACAGACCCAGTGGCATTTGGTGTATCCGTTATTTCTTCTAGGTAAATGTCATTAAATTGTACGTTTTTCTCTTCATCCAAATATATTTTTGATAGTTCTTCAGTCAAGGTTACCCATATTTTTCTTATCTGATGTCTTTTAGTTAGAGATTTTCTTACCTTGGAATAGATCGAAGAGTTCGTGATTTGAGCGTGAAGGCTCACAGGTTGGAATTCAGTTGGCATTCCAAAAACCTGACCATCGGGTGTCGCTAATGAAATGATGCAGATGATATTTGACTTACTATCATCAGGCGCTGGCTTCACTGCGAAATCGAACCTCAATTTCTTCATGGCGTGAAACGATCGTAGAAAATGTTGTTTTATAAAGAGTTTTTACTTCCCGAAGGATGATTCAAGGACGATATTTGCTTTTCTCTGTAAAACAAGAGAAAACAACATTTAAAGCCCTTATTCCGGGGTCTTTCTCTTCATTAGCGGTATTCTAATTACGGCACTAATTCACGGCACGTTGTTGTTCTCACCAATCAATTCGCACTGATAACAGACGGCTCTCTCGTAGAGATAATTTCGCCGGATTGTCGAGGATGCTGCAATCCCACATTACCGCAAAGAGAAGCGAAGAATACGTAGGGTGAAGGCGTATTCTTTACAAAAAAAAACAAATTATAATACAAATTACAAATTACAAATTACAAATTATTATTATTTTATTTTATTCTTTATTCTTTAAAAAAATCAAAATATAACTCTCTCTAGTAGAATCTGTTACAGTTCATCAGAAATTAAATCGGTAATAAAACAATAAAGTAAATCATAAATTAAATTTTCCTTGTGGGAGAATAGGCAGAGAATATAACCATCTAGCTTACACCAATAAGCTTATACGTGCTTATTAATGTATAAAAGGATGAAAATATAGTAAAACAAGAGTGCTTAAAGATTGATATACGAATACCTTAGGCTTATTGAATGGCGAGTGTTCTCAAAGTGTTTCAATACTTTGTTTTCACTCACATTGATGTACTGATGATGGCAAATGAAATTTCCGAAACGTCGACGGATGAAATCTGAATTCAATTTAAAGTCACGAACGACGTTGCAGATGCAACTCTGTGATTAAAAAGTTCGAGATCAAGAAACCCTGTTATTAATTATTATTAATTTTCAGGTTCGTGTTTTACTTCACATTGACATTCACAAGTGGCGCCATCATGATGGAGAAGATGTTCGGATTGTTGGATCGAATAACAGTGGCCGGTAAGTGTGAATCAATTTACTCGTAACAGGCCACGAATAATTCGTTAATAGTTCAATTATTGAACTATTTGAAAATAAAACGTAAGTATTGTTGAACCTGTAAGTGTTGAACAAAAATATGAACCTGAATGAATATGAATGTGAATGAACCTGAATATGAATGTCTTGTGAATGTCTTGAGGTTTCAAGGCTTTCTACTTATGGCATTCCTGTTCCGGACTGCATTAACAAAATCGAACAGCCGTGTTATTTTTCTTCCGTAATCTAGACTTTGAACACTAATTTCAATGATGATTTCATTGCAAGTAAAAAGTAAAGCGTTGATTAATAAACCAGAAAGTTACAAATTTTATTTTTGCCATCAGCGGTATGGTGTTCACGGGATTGGCGTGAGACTCACGTCAGAAAGTTAGCATCCACTCGATGCTCGCCCTAGCAGCTTCTCACGTCTGAACGGTTCCAAATGTTGCTGTAACTCTCTATTATATAGATGATTTACAGTACGTTTGTCGAATCTAAAAGGAGTGGCACCCAGTAACACCAGGGTGATGGCTGCAACCTTGTTGTGGCATGGAGTGTGGTGCGGGAAAAGTGCCACAGAGTAGCGTGAGTTGGGCATCTCAGTAGGTGTACTCCGTGATGTCACCAACCGTGTCCTGCTCGGCTCATATTTGAACTGGTGGTCTTTTTATAGAGGCCCTTCATTCACTCTCTCCCACCCCCACCCTCTTCATCATCCCTCATCTCTAGGGCCGGCGTTGGGTGAGTCCTGGGCGTCCTCCCTATTAATATTAGATTTATTTATGGCGTGCCCCCTCCGTCACAAAAGAAAATTTGTCTTTGAGAAAAAACATTTAAAATTAAAAAAAAAATTAAAAAAAAACTGAACGTAAATTATTTACCACTAAATGATTCCTTTGGTTTTTTAGGTATGACGAAAATGGAAGTCGTTTTGGCTCATCTGGTGGTGCAATTCGTGTTGATGACCGCGCAAACTACGCTGATGCTGGTCGTGCTCTACCAGTTCTACGACAACCCTCTGAACGGCGACTTCGGACTGACAGTCTCTCTCTTGTATACGGTGGCCATCGTCGGAATTGCTTTTGGTGAGAATCGCATCTTCGGAGCACATTTGTGTTGTCATTTGGTTTTTATATCGAATTTCATGAAAAACATATTGTCAAGTAATGCATGCACCCCAGGGGACGTCCCATTGGGTAAGCATTAGGTAAACTTAAACCTATAGGTAAGCGATAAAACTGATTCACTTAAACTTAATAACTTGTTGGTTTACTTAATTTAATTTAGTATTTTAAGTAAGAAATAGAGGTTCTCTGCCATAAAAATTCTAGCGGCCTCGAATTTGAAGAGCATTTTAAAATCCATGATCTACGACACCCAACATGCGAATTCGAGTTCACCCCTCCCCCCTTCTCAAATGGTGCCAGTCTGGCACCAAAGAGGTATTTCGTCGTAACGTTGAACTTTCATCTGTTGGTTTTGGTGGGCAGTCCGTAGAAGTTCACAACCGTATTCAAGGTTAAACACAACAACAAAAAAACACGAAATATGCTGTATATGGTGTCCTGGCACCATGGTGACACCACTATTACTTCCATGGTGGTACAGGGAATAATTCATGAAAAACCGGAAGTGTAGTGAGAATTTTCCCTCATATTCAAAACTTGGGTACAATGGGGGGTGCGCCTTGATTTTTTTTTAGATTTTTAATCGAAAGTAGACTACATCCTGAGAATTTTGGTACCAACCGTGACCTTCTAGCGTGAGTAGATCTGTTTCTATGATTTTCCAAAGTTTCGACCGTTTATGACGTCACGCGCCCCTCTCGCCTGGGCGGGACCCCCCAGCCCACTGTAACGTCATAAACGGTCGAAAATTCATAGGAAAAGATTTACACACGCTAGAAGGTTGCGGTTGGTGTCAAAATTCTTAGAATGAGGTCTAGTTTAGATTAAAAATAACAATAAACAGTTTTTCCTACCCAGGCGCACACCCTATTAGTAGGAACCGAATTATTGAAGAATCGAATATTATCCCCCCACTCATCCCCACCCCATGCTAGTTTTGATACTCTGGTAAAATAGTGCGCAATAGGGGGTGCGCCTGATTTTTTAAATTTTTGATCGAAAGTAGACCTCATCCTGAGAATTTTGGCACCAGCCGTTCTCTTTTTGGTTGAGTAGATCTTTTTCTATGATTTTTCAGTTTCGAATGTTTATGACGTCACGCGCCCCTCCCGCCTGGATGGGACGCGCCCACTGTGACGTCATAAAGATTCGAAACTTTGAAAAATCGTAGAAAAAGGTCTTCTCACGCTAGAAGGTTGCGGTTGGTGTCAAAATTCTCAGAATGAGGTCTAGTTTAGATTAAAAATAACAATAAACAGTTTTTCTGGCACATTCTCATCCGATTTCGATGGAATTTTCTGGGAATTTGCGGGTTGGCAAGTAGACGGTCCCCTAAGAAAATCATCGCCTCCTGATGGATAACAGCCACTGCGCATGCGGAAAAGTATATTTCCTTGTTACAGCCATAACTTCTACATTTTCCATCAATATTCAGAGATTGTGCCGGTTGATGTGTAGAGTCCCCTATGAGGGTAGTGGATGAGAGAGTGCACAAGTGCACTCGCTGGAATAAAGCACCAAACACGATCAAGCTGCTCATCCTCAACTTACTCCTCCTTGCGGGAAGACCCCCGAAAGCGTTGACCCGTTCCCGAACAGTGTTTATTCCCAAGAAAGGGGGAAGTGGGCCTGGAGGCTATCGACCAATATCTATTTCGTCGGTAGTCTTCCGCCACTTCCAAAAAGTACTGGCATCTCGCCTCCAGGTGGCTGATGTCATTGGTGACGTCCAGAGAGCGTTTCGGCCGGCGGATGGCACAGCGGAGAACCTTACAGTTCTCCAAACTGTCATCTCGCTGGCCCGTATGAAACGCCGCCAACTCCATCTGGCCGCTCTGGACGTTGCTAAAGCCTTTGATACAGTCAATCACCTTGCCCTGACCGATTGCCTTCGTGGTGTCGGGGCCCCATCTCGATTAATCGAGTATGTGGCCTGTCTGTACCATGAAGGCGTGACGGTCCTCGAGGCGGGGGGTGAGATGTCAAGGGATGTACTGATCGGGCGTGGGGTACGCCAGGGGGATCCCCTGTCACCACTCCTATTCAACCTGGTTGTGGATACGGCCTTGGGTAAGCTGCCCACTGAAGTAGGGTTTGATCTCGCCCCTGGGGTGCGAGTAGGTGCATTGGCTTTTGCCGATGATGTTATCCTACTCGCAGAAACCCGTGAGGGCTTGCAGATCGCCCTCAATGCATTTGCTAAGCAGCTAGCCAGGTGTGGACTAGTGGTTAACCCCGATAAATGTGGGTCGGTCTCCTTGGTCCCGTCAGGTCGCCAACATAAGGTGAAAGTTGTGGATGGGGGTTTTGTCATAGGACAATCCCCCATTCCATCTCGATCCGTGTTGGAGGTTTGGCGGTACCTTGGAGTCGACTTCATGGGGGTGGCCACCATCACTGCCAGCCGTGTGGACCTTGGTAGAGCGCTTGAGCGCGTTACCAAGGCTCCATTGAAGCCACAGCAGAAACTGCGCCTCCTCCGCACGTACTTACTGCCAAAGCTGACCTATGGGTTAGTCTTTGGCAGGCTTACGGCGGGGAGGCTGCAGGAATTAGATCGCAAAGTACGCTCTGCTGTGCGCTCTTGGCTGAGGTTCCCGCCTGGTGTCCCAAGTGCCTATATTCACGCATCAGTCAAATCTGGTGGATTGGCATTGTGTCTCTCTCTGCAAGTATCCCTTCTCTGCGCCGCCAGCGCCTGCTAGCCCTTCAAGGGTCGAGCTGGGAGGTCGCCCGTGCTGCTGCTGATCTTGATTTTGTCAGGCAGCAGTTAGCATGGTGCGACCGAGCAACACCATCTGCTCCAAAACCCAGTTCGTCTGCTGAGTTTGCTGCTGCGCTGCATGAGTCAGTAGATGGTAAAGAACTCCGACAGTGCTCCGAAAGCCCCATTTCATCCCAATGGGTTGATTGGGCTTCGGAGGGCATTGGGGCCCGCGACTACCGACACTTTCACGCCATCCGCGTGGCATCTTTGCCAACTGCGGTTAGGTGTTCGAGAGGTAGTCGCGGGACAACACTACCCCTGTGCCGCGCCTGTCGGAGTGGAAATGAGCACCTGTATCATGTAGTGCAGCAGTGTCCTCGTACTCACGGTGGCCGCATTCTACGTCATGATGCGGTTGCCAAGCAGATAGCAGGTGCTTTGTCATCTAGCGGCTGGGATGTTGAGAGGGAGAGATTGTATCACATGCCAAGTGACCAGGGTAAGAAGCCCGACATCGTTGCCGTCAAGCCCGACCAGTCTTGCATTATCCTGGATGTCCAAGTTGTCAATGGCAGCTTGGACATGGAGCAGACTTGGCGGGCCAAGATAAGGAAGTATGATAGAAATGATTTACGGCAAGCGGTGTCGGAGCTAAAAGGAGTGGCACCCAACAACATCAGGGTGATGGCTGCAACATTGTCATGGCGCGGGGTGTGGTGTGGGAAAAGTGCCACGGAGTTGCGTGAGTTGGGCATCTCGGTTGGCGTACTCCGTGGTATCACCACCCGCGTCCTGCTAGGCTCATATTTGAATTGGTGGTCTTTCTATAGAGGCACTTCCATTCATCCCTCTCTCCCTCCCCCACCTTCCTCATCTTCCCTCATCCCTAGGGCCGGCGTCGGGTGAGTCCTGGGCGTCCTCCCCATAATATTTGATTTATTTATTTATTTTCATTTATGGCGTGCCCCCTCCGTCACAAAGACATTTTGTCTTGAGGGGAGTTCATTTAAAAAAAAAAAAAATAGAGATTGATGTTTTGAGATTAACTACTATGCATTGGGTCATCTATACAATACAATGGTTATGGATTCGAGGAAGCTATCTATGTGCCACACCCACTTGGCAGACTTTTTTTTGAGACAAAATTTTGACTTGAAGTTATGTAAAGTATTAACATATATTCATAAATGATTTTAAGAGGCTTTAAAAAAAGTAATTAATTTACCCTTGAAGGACGTTGATGATCGAATTTGTCGACGAATTTTCATGTAACTGCTTGAAAATCTACCAAAATTATCAAGCAAATAACAGAGACCTATACATTTTGTTCTGCTATAGGATATGTTAATGTATGCCGATTAGGGGTGTGTTTACCTTGTATTTTGAAAACTGCACTCTGACTTCAGTTCACTAAGTCGCTCGAATTGTTTTCAGGTTACTTCCTGACGGAACTGTTGAACGAAGAAAGGTTGATATCGTACGCCGGGATTGGAATGATCATGACGATGTTCCTCATTAATGGTAAGCACTTCATATTACTAGCTGGTTAATCTGTGAATAGCAGAGAACGAGGGATAGTATCATTATATTGTATACAAGGAAATACAGTTGAGACAATAGTTGCGGCGGGAGCTGAAGTGATCCCAGAGAAACTTTCTGAAAAATAAAGTCTACTCGGATCTGCTGGTTTCCCCCACAATGGCAACCTGGCTCTTTGTATTGTATATATATTTATATTATTCCTCATCAGGCTTATTTGACTTTATTTTCGGAACAAAAAAGGGTGAGCTGATCCAAAAGTGTTGTTGGAGTTACTCAAAATGCATGAAGACCGGAAACAGGCAGGTGGGGGACTGCTCAAAGGGAAGAGTTCTGGAAAGGCCTGCCATTTAAGAGGGCCATCATCAATTACACAGCTTTCTTATTATTCAAAAGTTGTTGGTTTACGTTCCAAGGAATGTAGAATCCAAAAACAAACAATTGCACAAATCATTTCACAAAGGTTAATAATAATGGGGGTAATTTTGGATTTTTACCCCAATTTTTTTTTTTTTTTTTTTCCCCACAATGGTGGGTTTTAATTTAGGTTTATTATTTTCGATAATGAGCCTTTGGAATCGACCAAGTAAAATTTTTTTTTTAACACCCCCTCAAAATTTGTTGGTTCACGTTTCAAGGTACGTAGAATCCAAAAATTGAATAAAAATTTGGCGGAGAATTCAAGGCTTGGACGTACGATAAATCAGAAACACGAGTGTGAATCGCAAAAAAGGTCTAATCTCCGTTCAAATTTTAGCTGACCGAAATGCGATCGATGTTTTTCTTTATGTTGGTTGGTGGTAACAATGGCAAAGCCGTATTATCTATATAGAAACATGATAATCCGTTGTGTAATAATTTGCAGTGTTTTTGATTTACGTTTCAAGGTATTTAGAATCCAAAAACGCTGAAAATTATTTCACAAAAGTTTGTTATTTTTCTGTATAGATCACTCGTCTGCAAGGAACACGGCTTTGCCATTGTCACTATTTTATTTCACCTTCCAACCATTTGTTTTTTTCGGGAGTGGGGAAACTCTTCAAGAGCGAAGGGGAAGTTCCACCCCAACAGTGTTGGACTCACCGACTTGGGTCTTCCAACTAAAA
>CM019170.2:47216006-47236332 GCA_009739505.2 Apolygus lucorum | reverse complement strand
ACGGCGTGCGAAGTTTCGTGGTCGCGAGGAGGGCATCTGTGATGAACGTTGTCGCGAGGGAGGCATCTGTGAAGGTTTTTTGAAGGTGCGTGTTCTGTTAGCAGCGCTGGCTATGTGTGTAGCGTCGTCGGCTGAGTCTCCATTGTCGTCGGAGGAGTAGGTAGAAGTGGACTGCAGTGCAGTGGCGGCCGTAGAGGACGAGTTGTCCCGAAAGGGCAGTAGGCGGTCGGCAATGGCGGCCAGTTTGTCGATGTCCGTTTCGGTCGAGACGGCGACATTTAAGCGGATGTCAGGAGGAAGTGCCCGGAGGAATATGGAGCGAAGTATGGAGGCCGGTGTGTCAGTAGGTAGCTTTCTGCGAAGCAGGCGTGCGTGTGCGGCGGCCAAAGATCCGTCCAGCGAGTTGTTCTGAAGGATTGAAGAGAGGTCCGATCCGTCACGAGGTCCGTGAGCTTGTAGGAGTCGGTTGCAGAGAGAAGTGAAAGCGGTAGGTGAACTTGCGTCGATGTCCGCCACTAGTTCTGCTGTTTTGACGTCCAAGGCGAGGAAGGCTCTCCGAAATTGCTCGGGTTCTGTTTTGAGGTCCTCGTTGGCGCACGCGAGTCGAACCTGGGCAATCCATACTGATGGAAGCGAAGGGTCATATTGCGGAAGCTTGGTAGGTGCAGCCATGATGATTGTTTGCGGAGTTGGGGCCGGTGGCGGCCGCGGGGTCTGTCGGGAGCGGGTCGTAATGATGGCGCCTCTACCCCTCTATTAATTTTAAAAATTTTCGAGGAGGTAGGGTAATCTACGAAGTTCGACAGACGAGGCTCGATGTTGGCCGTGAAAAATGGCGTAATGATGACACCTCTATTCCTCTAATAAATTTTAGAAAAAATTTTTCGAGGAAAATAGAGTGTTCTTCGAAGGTCGGCAGCCGAGACTTGAAGTTGGCCGTGCAAGATGGCGGAATGATGGCGCCTCTATTCCTCTAATAATCTTTAAAAAAATTTTTCGAGGAATGAGAGATTGATCTTCGATGCAGTGATAGCGGGAGAAAGGCAGCCGATGGTCGATCCTTCGATGGAGGAGAATGGCGGCTGATGGTCGATCCTTCGATGGCGGAGAAATGGCAGCTGAAGGTCGAGGTGAGCCGAAGTGGAGACCAGAAGAGAAGAGAAGTGATCCCGAAGCTGATGGGCAGTGGTCTGCAATTAATCAACGGCGAATTTCTCGTTAAGTAGCTGAGATTCGTGGAAGGGGGCCGAGAGTTTCCCGGAAGAGAGGGGATTCCCTGTCGAGCGTAGACGGGCGCGGCGGGGGCTGACGTAATGTGAACAGCTGTGAGGCGCCAGGTAGAAGGAGAGCGGGCCTCGTGGGGGGTCGCCGCGAGGAGGGGGGTCCCGTTCACACTCGGCCGGCGGTCAATCGATGAATGAGTGACAGATCGATTCTGAGAGCCCCAATTGCGAGTTCCAAGAGCGGCGTCCTCAAGCAAATGGAGCTGAATGGCGGGTTAGAATGGAGTCCGGAGCGTCGTAAACACGGAATCTCGACGGACGATGATGGCTGCACAAGATGGGTGTATTAAAAATGTCGCTGTGCGACTGATGGCCGGTTCCGGAGCGTCTCTGTGAGGTATCTCGACGGAAGGCGAATGGAGGGCACGGAAAATGTCGTCGTGCTACTGATGGCCGGTTCCGGAGCGTCTCTGTGAGGTATCTCGACGGAAGGCGAATGGAGGGCACGGAAAAATGTCGTCGTGCTGATGGTGGCCGGTCCGGAGCGTCGCAAGTGCGGTATCTCGACGGAGGCGATTGGCGTGCAAAGATGGCAGCGAACTTCGGCGAAGTATGATGGCTGCAAACGTCGGTGTTACCAGTGTGTTGCGCTGCTATAATGGCCGACAGTTAAGATGGAGACAGATTTACAATTAAATATGGTTGGTCAATTGGACAATAGGTTCTTAAGAGCTAGGAAGGAAAGGCAGTTAGATTGAGACACAGTCTGATTTATTCTGGGCCATCCGGCCCTATTTATACCCCTTAGCTGGCTGGAGAAGGGGCACCTACTCCAGGCCAGTTGGGGGCGGTAGTGGGGACGCCCTGAGGCGTCCACCACACTTATGATTAAATTACTTGAATTTTTTTAAATGGTGGCCGAAAATTTGGTTGAAGCATGGTCGATTTTGGTAGAATTCAGTTTTTACAAAATAATGCCCATATTTCTTCTTTGGTGAAAAACCACATTTGATCAATTCAAGCCAAATTTAAAAAGTCTGCCAATTGGTTGTGGCTCCCTTGATCTCTAACCCGATTGTATAGATGATCTGATGCATACTAGGTAATCCCAAAACATTAATCTTCAAGTACCTACCTACATTGCTAACCTCATAGGGGACCCTCGCCAACCCTCAAAATTCTTGAAAATTTCATCGAATTCGGATGGAAAATGTTGAAATTACGGCTGTAATTTCAAGTGTAAAACGCGAATGGAAATTTTGATTTTGGAGAACATATTTTTCTAACCTTGGAAAGTGAAGGCAATGGTTCCTCTACTTTGTTAGACTCGGAAGCAAAACTATTTACCTAGCCAAAAACTATCGAATGGTCGAGTTTGTGAAATTTCAGAATAAAGAATTACCTATTTATAGGTAGGTACCTAATTCCACGGTTACTAAAAGTACCCTTATTATTATTACTTATTTTTATAATAATAATTTTATATTTATTATTACTACCTATATCATCGTAGTACCTACTAGGTATATAGGTCTGCCACAGAAACTTTGCATCCCTTCGGTGCATTCTTCTGGAGAGCATACGATAATTTTTCGGGAATTTCTGCCCTCAAAAGTGACATGATTTCCCTCCAACTGCAGATTTTAGTTCGTGCATTTCCGAAATTTCGTGGCACTACACTATCATCAAATTTCTCAAGGTGTTAAGGTTTCACCATGGAAGGTTGACTCGATCGTTATAGTTCGCCGATCCACCACCTGGGGGGCGCCACACGGATGCAAAGTTTCTGTGGTAGACTTGAATCACGAATGGTCTGCCCCTAAAACGCCCTGAGCGACATCTAGCGGCTTTAGTTCCTGATGTAAACTGATTTTCCTCGAAAAGTTCTATCATCCTACATCCTACGATTTTCTTGTTTCATGTCATGTCATACCTCCGTGTTGCGTTCACAAAGTACCTACTGGAGACAAGTTGGTTGCGTTACAGCAGTTCTTCGATTGTTTACGTCCGAGTTAAGGGTTTTGTGTTCTTTGCTCCTGAGGGTTTTGTTGAAAGATTTCGGAGTTCATTCGGAATGAAGTGCCATTTCGGGACTAAAACCATCAGGTCATCATTCACGGTCATTTCGGCTACGATTCGTGAGTTGTTTTGTGTTTGTGTGATTGTTTTTGGGTTGTGTGAGATGTGTTTGTGGGTGAAACAGTGCATCGGAAACAGAGAGCTTTACGTATCTACGGTCGATGTGAATGATCACGATCAGAGCTATATCATCCGACATTTCATCGATTTCATCGTTATCATTTCATCATCCTGTGTTTGGGTAAGTTCTTACCAAGTGAAACAGTAATGTTCTGGAGGATCTAGCTACCTAATTGGGGGTCAGCTTGGCCGCGGTCGTTACGACACGACGGGTCCTTTGGTGACGAGTCTCGGACCGGCTACTGCGGGCATGTCAGTCGTGTGTTCGAGGCTCGCCGCCGGGGCGTTTTTTCGTGCGTACCTGGCTCAGCCACCCTAGTCCCAACCCAGGGCGGTGAGGCAATGGGAAGCCATGAGCGAAATCATCAGAAAAACGTCTGCCAAGTTGGGTGGGCAGTATAGCTTCCTCACTCATTGTAACATGGACGTATGGGTGCCTGAACACAAAACACGATAGTTCACTTGAACGAAAGTTTAATTCTATCCATGTACATGAGCATGAGTAACACGAATAAATTTGAATTTGTAATAATATAGAACTTGTAAAAATGAACCAACGGTTAATATCTTGCGAGCGGGAATGATAAGCTAAAAACGATGAAGATTCCGCCAGGTGGTGGTGGTTGTTGTTATCAGCATGGAAACTCGGGGTCGCCACATCACTCCCCTCTTAGGAAGTCTGGAAGTCCCTCAGGGCTGCAGGGAAATGAACATGTCTACCACTGCGCGTGGTGGTTGGCTTGGCGTGAGAGAGTTGTGACACATCAACAGGGGCTGGCTGAGGTTCAGTTGTGGGAGATGAGTGTGTATTGTCAGGATTCCCCGACGATTCCATGTCAGGCCGAGGTTGGCTGGAGTGTTCCAGTCGATTCTGAGTCTGTTCAGGTGATAGAAGGTCGTCTTGTAGCATAAAAGCAGGCTTCAGCCTGTCTCTGGAAACAGTTACACGGTTCGGACCAATAAGGATGTCAAAAGTCTTCGGGGTCCGTCGCATCACCAGGTACGGTCCAGTGTAAGGGCGTTGTAGACCTGGACGTACACCGTCATAGCGAAGATAGACGTGGGAGGATGTTTCCAGTGCAGGGTTAGCAAAGGGCTTTTCCTTCGAATGCCACGCAGTATCAGTTGGACGAAGCTGGGCAAAAATGTCACGCAATTTGCACGCATATTCAGCTGTAGGTGCAGCAACCATGGTAGAACTGGTCATAAAATCACCAGGAAGTCTGAGAGTACTTCCATAAACCAACTCAGCTGGAGTGGCTTTGATGTCTGGCTTGAAGATACTGCGAAGGCCAAGGAGTACAACAGGCAATTCCTCAAACCAGCGTTCCCGAGAATTTCCCAGACGACTCATGAGTGCAGCCTTGATTGAACGATGTGAGCGCTCTACCAACCCATTACATTGTGGGTGATAGCTGGTTGTGAATCGAAGTTCAATCCCCAGGAGAGTGGCGACTTCACGGAACAGCGATGACTGGAAGGAGCGTCCTTGATCCGTGACTAGGAATAGTGGGGAACCAAATCTCGCTATCCAGTTGGTAAAGAATGCTTGAGAGATTGTGATTGCAGTCTGATCAGCCATGGGGATTGCTTCCACCCATCGAGTAAATCTGTCAATACATGTGAGTATGTAAGATTGACCATGAGATGTAGGCAGTGGTCCTACAACATCTATATGGATATGAGCAAATCTGTCGTCAGGCTTGAGAAAAGTTGAGAGTGGAGTTTTCTCATGACGATTTACCTTTGAGGTTTGGCAAGGATGACACTGGCGTACCCAGAGTTTTATATCCCTCTGCATGAAAGGCCATACAAAACGGTCTGCTATGATGCGTGAAGTTGCACGACCTCCGGGATGCGAGATGGAGTGGAAGTGTTGGAAAACACCAAATCTGAGATCAGACGGTACATAGGGTCTGATCTTACCAGTGGATGTGTCACAATAGAGGTTGCTGTTTTCCACCAATTGCCTCTGAAGTCTGAGATTAGATGAGGTGGATTTCAACAGATCCTGTAGTTGCTGATCGTGTTCTTGTGCAGAAGCCATGTCAGCTGGTTGGATGGAGCATTTCACAATTGTCTCAATGCGTGAGAGAGCGTCAGCAGGTGAGTTATTAACGCCAGTGATATGTTTGATGTCAGTTGAATATTGACAGGTGGCGTATTTGTCTTGGTGACATGTTTCCCTGGGGCTTAGTGAATGCATAGATAAGCGGACGATGATCCGTGTAGATGGTAAAGTTTCTTCCTTCTAGCATATAAGAAAATTGCATGACTGTAGCATAAATTGCTAGCAATTCACGGTCATAACAAGAGTAGTTGCGCTCTGCTTGAGATAATTTTCGAGAAAAATATGCTAGAGGTTGGAACTGACCATTTTTAGACTGATGCACCACACCACCAATGGACGTGTTTGAAGCATCTGACATGATGGACAGAGGGGCTTGAGGGTCAGGAAACACGAGAAGGGTGTCAGAAAGTAATGCGTGTTTACACCTTTCAAATGAGTCCGACATCTCAGGAGTCCAATCAATAGATTGAGTATCATTTTTCTTTGAAGAAATATGTAATGGAGCTTGAATTTCAGAAAGACAAGGGCAGAAGCGATGATAAAAATTCAGCATTCCCAAAAATCGTTTCAGACCTGTGATTGTGGAAGGCTTTGGATAAGATGAGATTGCATCTACCTTTTCCTTCATAGGGGAGATGCCATTAGCTGTAATATTGTAGCCCAGGAAATCAACTTGATCGCAAAGAAAAGTGCATTTGGAAGCATTAATGGATAACCCGTACTCTTGAAGTCGTTGGAAGACTATGTCAAGGTGCTGCAGGTGTTCCTCCCTTGATTTTGAAAAAATCAGCCAGTCATCGATGTAGCAGAAGACAAAGGGCAAATCTCTACTGATGGAGTCCACAAACCGCTGAAACGTTTGAGAGGCATTTCGCAAACCAAAAGGCATCATGAGGAACTCAAATGAACCAAAAGGTGTGGTCACCGCAGTTTTAGGGATGTCGCTAGGATGAACTGGAATTTGCAGAAATGCTTTAGCCAAGTCGATTTTGGAAAAAATTGTGCATCCATGGAGATTTGAGGTACAATCTTGAAGATTGGGGACTGGGTACCGGTCTGGAATGGTCTGCGAGTTCAGCCTGCGAAAATCCCCACAGGGGCGCCAGTCACCACACTTTTTTTTTACTAGGTGCAGGGGACTAGCCCAAGGGCTACTCGATGGACGGCATATACCCATCTGGAGCATATATTCAAACTCCTCCTTGGCTACTTTGAGCTTGTCTGGAGGTAAACGACGAGGGCGTGCATAGCATGGTGGGCCAGTTGTTTCAATATGATGAAAGACATTGGTTTGTTTGCATTTAGAATTTGCATCAGTGCGAGGTGTAGCATACTTGGTGATCAATGAGGTTATTTCAGTAGGTAGTGAGGTACCTATAGTCGAAATACCCATTGGTTTGCTATCGATAGTTGTAGCTGAAGCAACTAGAGTAGTATGAGAGTCAATTAGCTTTGAATTTTTTATGTCCACCAGTAATCCAAAGTGGCGGAGAAAATCGCTGCCAAGAATGGGGCGGTTGACATTGGCAATGGTAAAAACAAATGGGAAAATACGTCTTAGTCCAAAATCTAAATGCAATAAGCGTTCACCATACGTGTTTATAATTGAGTTGTTGGCAGCAAAGAGAGTTATGGGAGAAATATTATTGAGATCAGAACGTTGCGGAGGAAGAAGACTGATATCAGCGCCAGTATCGACAAGAAATTCCAAATTTGAGCGTTTGTCGCAAATGACTAGGCGGCGTGACGTCATACCATCCCCAATTGCCGCTAGGTCGAGGATGGTTGAGAGTTTACCGACTTATTCTTCATGTAGTTGCAAGGAGGTCTGCAATTACGTGCACGATCCTTGTACTGTTGATGAAAGGAACAAATCGGGTTGGAACTTGAAGTGATGTTTGAGTCACGTGTCAAACTGGAGTTTCGAGTTTCATTAGAGTTGCTATTCGATCTAGAGCGCGACCTAGAACATTCGGAAGATAGGTTTTGTACAGCTACGGTCAACTTTTCAACCTGTTGACATAATTTTGACATCAAGTCAACCTGACTGGAGCAGGAAGAAACAGTATCTGGTGAGGAAGAAACAGCATGAATGGTCGATATATTGACCGAACGAATCCTATCAGCCATCTCAGCTAAACTAGAAAGATCGTTGGTATAGCTTACTTGTAATATTTGTTGCGTCTGAGGTGGAAGTTTTTTCAACCATATTCCACGTAGCAGATGGTTAGGCACTCCAGGGCCAGCAAGTCGTTGGAGTTCGCGGAGATGTTGCGAAGGTAGACGATCACCGATGTCAATGTTGCCTAGGAGTTTGTTCAACTTTTCATCGTCCGTTTCGCCAAACCGTTTGATGACAGCTTCTTTGATAGAGTCATAATTACGTCTGGTAGGGTCCCGAAGAACATCGGCGATTTCGCGCAAGTGTTCTGGTTGAATCTTGGCCAGAATGTGGTTCAATTTCGTTTCACTTCGCGTGATTCGTGGACGCGCGGTTTCAAATTGTGCTTCTACACTGATAAACCAAAGTTCCGGATCCTGATGCCAAAATTGAGGGAGTTTCAGAGCAGCATGGCTTATGTATGATTCTGCTTTTGGCAAGTCGGCAATGTCCATGTCTAAGAGAGAAACGTTTGGATCGATTTTACTTTCGTCTGTCATGATGAAAACTCCGCGCTGATCCGAGCACCCAAAAGAAAGTAAATTCAAGTCAGGGGTCACCAGTTTATGGGTGCCTGAACACAAAACACGATAGTTCACTTGAACGAAAGTTTAATTCTATCCATGTACATGAGCATGAGTAACACGAATAAATTTGAATTTGTAATAATATAGAACTTGTAAAAATGAACCAACGGTTAATATCTTGCGAGCGGGAATGATAAGCTAAAAACGATGAAGATTCCGCCAGGTGGTGGTGGTTGTTGTTATCAGCATGGAAACTCGGGGTCGCCACAGACGTATAGAATCAGTTGGCGAAAAAATTATGATTCAAAGAGTTATTGAATACCAAAATATTGGCGATAATATGCGGGATAGGGTTGCAGGTATTAATGTTTATAATAGTGTTGTAAATAGTTGTGGTATATAAACCACTGAAATAAAAGAACGAAAGAGTGTAGGTATAAAATAAAACTACGAAGTTATGACGATAATGATTATTATTATTCAATACTAAAACTATAATAGGTGTACGTATTAGGATTATGGGTATTAATTTGTTATATACTCGTAATTTGAGTTTTGTTTAAAATTAAACGTAGAATTTTATTATTTTATTTAGCGGTCCACCGTCTAGGACCTAACCCACAGAATCCCTGAAAATTTCATCGAAATTGGTTGAATAGTTGCGGAGTTTTGGTTGTAACAATAAATTTAAAGTTCGCGCATGCGCAGCGGCTATTGCTTGACCAATTTGATTGAAACTTATAGGGTGTCTCTTAGAAGTTAGTCCCTAACTAACCTCCAAATTTGAGCAAAATTGGTTCTTTAGAAACCGAGAAACCGAGGTTCCAGGAAATTCACGTTTGCGCATGCGCACTCGCTCCTATTGGTCCGAAGGTGCTGAAATTGATAGGGGACCGTCTAGGACCTAACCCGCACAATCCCTGAAAATTTCATCAAAATCGGACCACAGGTTAGTATAGTTTTGCCCGGGACAAGGATTGACCACAGACAGACCGACAGACAGACAGACACGGGACCAAAATTGTTCGGGAAGCTCTAAAACGCAAAAAGTAAGTGGAAATTTTGATTTTGGATGACATTTTTTTTTCACTTCTTTCAGGAATACAAAGCTTCCCTACCTTCGGTAGTGAGGAAGCAAAATTCTGATCTTCCCTTTGGAAGACAGCTGATGACGTCCGCCACGCCAGAAATGGCGGTCGGACGAAAATTCAACCTGAATGGGTGTTTACTTTACTTTCTTTACTAGTTACCTAATTGAAGTTAATTAACGAGGATAATAAAAATGACGTTCTATTCAACCCCTAGAAACTACGTTTCGTATGAATGCCTACCTACTCCTTGACGGAGGTCAACCCAAGGGGGAAGGGGATGATAAATAGAATGATGCAAATTGAATAAGGAAAACATAATAATATTATATCAGAAACATATCATGTTTCTGTTAGGCTCCTATGTTTATATGGGGTGGGGGGAGTATCAATAGCATCTTCAGATGTGAACCACGAGGGTAAGGAAAGTGATCTTGTAAGAAAAGTACAAAAAGTACTGGTGTCTGGAATCACAGAGCAACACTGCTGTTCTGTCACACAAGGTAAACAATTGGGTGTAGCACATAGCTTCCTCGTATTCGTAACCCGATTCTATGGACTGTACCGACCCGATGCATTGTAGCTAGTTTCAAAACAAATCTATAAGCACCTTGCACTACATCACACCAACCCGCACAATCCCTGAAAATTTCATTGAAGTCTAACGATAACTTCGTATAGTTTTGCCCGTTACAAGGAATTCAAGACAGATGGACTGATAGACACGGAACCAAAGTTGTTGAGGATACGAGTTATGGATACGAGGAAGCTATGTGCCACACCCCACTTGGCAGACTTTTTAATTTTGATTCTTCGTTGATTGAATTGTGCAATGTATCTTTAAAGTTCGGGGCTCTAGAGCCACTCTGTTCGATTGTGGTGGTTCGACAGGATATTATGAAGTAAGGGAATAAACTCTTACCAGTAGGGAGAGACAGATTTTCGTAGAGGTCCTCATCTGTGGCAGTATGGGAATGAACTAATATTGAGGTGAAGAAAACATCATCTCAAAGTGGAAGGGAATGACTAGGAAAGGAAATGTAAGAAAAGAGAGTGCTATCTATCTACTCGTATTAGCTGTTCTATTAGTTTTCGGCCGTAGTGAATCTCTTGCATTCGACAAGATCAGTAGTTCAGCCAAAGGTCAGGGCAAGGTGGATGAATCGGCTATAAATATGTAACAGCCTATTACGCAAGGATTTATTATTTTTCTGTATAGATCACCCGTCAGCAAAGAATACGGCTTTTCCAATTTTACCTACACTATGGTTGATACCAACCACATCAACAACAATCAGGTTTATTCTGACTGAAAGTACCATCCTGCAATGACATCTTTATCTGAGAGTAGTGGGTGACGACATTGTGTTGCAATGGAAGCATTTCAGATCAGCATTTTATTCAGGGTGTCCAGCGACCTGGAAAACCGGGAATACTCAGGGAATTTTACTCTACTGGAAAACCCAGGGAATTTCATTTTTTTTTCCCCGAAAAATCCTGGAAAAAGCGCTAGCGCCAATCCTTTTAGTGGGAAGTTCCGGCAGTCTGAGGGGAAAAAGTTTTAATACGGAAAAATACTCACACATCTAAATTTGACTTAGTAGGTAGCACTTTTATTCAGTGAAACTAGCCATGATAGATTGGATGTGTCCTCCTACGCAAAATGCAGGCTGTTTCCAAAACGCGGGGAAGCTCCCAATATGAGGGTTTTATGCAAACCCTTCCAAGTGGCTGTTTTTTGATGAATTTTCAAAAAATACGAACTTTATTTCGTTGTTTCCTATTCTATTTTAATGTTTCACCGTTCAAGTTATCATACCGATATCTTAAAGCACAAAGAGGCTATGTCCAAAAACGGAGTTTTGAGAAAAACGCAAAAGAAGTTATCACCAGTGCACAATTCCAAAAATAATGGTTTATTACACCAAACTCTTTAATTTCTTCAAGACATTTTCGAGCTATAATCGTCAAGAAGGTCAATAATAGTTTTGTTAAATTTGAGTTTTCTGAAGTTGAAAAAAAATTTTAAATGTGGAAGATGGATGGACATAGCCCCTTTGTGCTTTAAGGTATCGATACAGGATGGCCAATCAGGAAAAAACGCTGCAAATCATTGCCCAAAGGTTTATTATTTTCTGTATAGATCACCCTTCTGTATAGATCCCTCCCTACCAACCGTAGGTACCTACTACCTACTAGACCATTATTGAAAATGTCAACCCCAACCACCAATCAAATGGAAATGAAGGGATGAAATTTTCAAAAATGCCCTAATAGGCATGCCCTATATAGAAGGGTGATCTATACAGAAAATAATAAACCTTTGGGCAATGATTTGCAGCCTTTTTTTTTACCTACCAACTTTATTTTACCTATTTTTTTACCTACCAACCATTGGTAGGTATTACCTACCACACCATACTGCCTTCACACCTTCACAATCAAGTTTATTAGAAAGAACTAAACGCTTCACACTCGATTCGAAAAATAGAGAGCTTCATATGGAAATTTAATTTGAACGGAGATTAGACCTTTTTTGTGATTCACACTCGTGATTCTGGTTTATCGAAGGAAAACCTTTAAGTACTCGTAGGGACCGAACGGTTTGTCCTGCAGATCTCCGGATGGTCTCAAAAACTTTTAAAAATGCAATACTGTTTAAAATTGGTGAAAAAACGATACCTTTATTTCGAGATTTTTGGAGCTAGGGCACTCTTGAAAATTTCAACCCTTAATTTTCACCCCTTAGAAGTGACCTACATCAACCAAAAGCTTCGCGGCACAACTAGACTCCAAATGGAGCCCATATACCAAATTATATTATATTAATACCATAAACCAAATCGGTCCAGCGCTGCTAAGAAAAGTGCCGCGTACGGTCAAGTAACTATACAGGATGTCTACACTTTCGATGGGCATAACTTCAGGGTTCGATTCTACAAGGTATTTCCAACAAAAAATGTCTCTTAGCAATTTTCTTTTAACCCACTCAAAATTCTATTTTTTTCACTTCAAAGTTTTCTTCGCGTTTTCGACCTTACGGCACTGATATGGTCATAACTCCCTTAAATCTCCTGAAAATTCAAATCTGACTACACCGTTAGAAAGAGCGTTAAATTACCAAGCTACCTAAAGCAAAATCAAAAATTTTTAGCAATCAAATAGTATCAAAAAATCAAGTCAAAAGTGAACTTTTTTTTTTTGAAACTTTACTTTCTTCGACCAACGTTTTCACTCTAAATCCCTTCCTATTTCGATGGGCGCTCTTCGGAGAAAACATGCTCAAATTGTCACCTTTCCAACGGTCTATCAATTTTTCTGTTCACAAATCAAAAAGAAAGAGTAAATGAAGTTTGAATGTCAAAAAACGTGTGTTTTACAAGCAAATCCAGTGTTTCAAGCCGGTTTATGGTCCCCCTCGATCTCAAAATGGCTTGACGATTTTGGTATCATTTTCTATGTAATTATTTACGCTGAATTCAATAGTGATACTTCCGAATGATTCCGACTGCTAAAAAGTGGATTTTTCGAAGAAAACCTTCGTTTTTCGTACATAAAATTCGAATCGTACATAAAGTAACACCTTACTACTCAATAAAAACACCGAATTTCTATCTGATTGAATTTTTTGTTCAGTAGAAAAGTATTACTTTATGATATCTTCCATATCTACGAATAATGCGCATTTTATGTACGAAAACCGAAGGTTTTCTTCGAAAAATCCACTTTCTAGCAGTCGGAATCATTCGGAAGTATCACTATTGAATTCAGCGTAAATAATTACATAGAAAATGATACCAAAATCGTCAAGCCATTTTGAGATCGAGGGGGACCATAAACCGGCTTGAAACACCGGATTTGCTTGTAGAACACACGGTTTTTGACATTCAAACTTCTTTTACTCTTATCTTTTCGATTTGTGAACAGAAAAATTGATAGACCGTTGGAAAGGTGAGCATGTTTTCTCCGAAGAGCGCCCATCGAAATGGGCAGGGATTTAGAGTGAAAACGATGGTCAAAGAAAGTCAAGTTTCAAAAAAATTTTAAAGTTCGCTTTTTGACATGACTTTTCTATACTATTTTATTGCTAAATTTTGATTTTGCTATAGGTAGCTTGGTAATTTAACGCTCTTTCTAACGGTGTAGTCAGATTTGAATTTTCAGGAGATTTAAGGGAGTTATGACCATATCAGTGCCGTAAGGTCGAAAACGCGAAGAAAAATTTTCAAGTGAAAAAAATAGAATTTTGAGTGGGTTAAAAGAAAATTGCTAAGAGACATTTTTTGTTGGAAATACCTTGTAGAATCGAACCCTGAAGTTATGCCCATCTTAAGTGTAGACACCCTGTATAGAGGATACCAAATTGGAGGAGGTAGCAGGAAGGTTTCCTTACATATTGTATCACTTTCATGCGCTACAGTTCGAAATGTCTACAAAGTCGGAAGCAAAGTAATTATAAATGCTTGCATACGAGTCTGTAACACATTGGGACATTTTCATGTGTGTGAAAGTAAGGTTTCATGTAACCAAGCATCAAAATAAGAAAACAGATGATTGTTCTCTACGCAACACAGTGAGTCTATTTTATTTATTGATCGCGTGAGCAAGTTTTCGTGACGATTTTTCAGTTTATGTGCCAAAGCAAAGACATGAAAATGTCAAAAGTAAAACATCAAAAAAGTTAGACATCAAATTTTGAGGGGTGGGGGGGTAAATGTTGTTTCTTGCTCGATTCCAAAGGCATATTATTGAAATTAATGAACCAAAAATATGCTATAACCTAAGTATTTTCATTCGAATATATAGGTGTCCCAAATGTAGAGAAATTGGTCAGCTATAATTTAATATATTATAAAATAATGATGTCTATGAAAACTAGACTTTTTAAAAATACTCTTGTTATTAAAATTTATAATGCCACTGAAATTGCTTAACTTGCTGCCACTTAAATTAAGAAATTGCTTAATAGCACGAAAATAGATAAATAGTGACAATAGCAAAGCCTTGATCTTTGCAGACGAATGATCTATACAGGAAAATAATAAACCTTTGTGAAATAATTCGCAGCGTTTTAAAATAGTTTTTAGTGTTGTACTCAGTTGTGCATCCTTAGCAACCAAGAATCCAATTTCCCAATGCAGAAATTGTTTTTTTTCCTTGAACTGTTCATCCAATTTTATCATCCATGTTACGCAGAAGCTAAAATATTTGTAACGTTCTACTTTCAAACTTGTTAATAGTAAAAATCTATCAAAATTTTATCATAAGTTAACTGATAAGTAATGTTTTTTTTAAAGATCGATGCAGACTGTGGGGTAATCGCACTGAATAGATAAATCCTTTCTCATACTTATTATTGATCGAATCATGCAAAATCCCACGATTTGTGGATGTGAAAAGATTACATTACCTTTGGGTTCGTGAAACTATTTGCATCACAAATCAGATCTACACAATTGGTGACGATGTAGACATGTAAAATTCGATTAAAGGAAAATCAAGTTTGAATCGAGTTCGTTCAAAAAGACGTAGCAATTATTAGATACTTGGGATTTGGAAATATGTTGATAGTTCGTTCATAGTGAATTTGATGTTTACCGTTTTGTCGGCAGCCCAACTTTGAACCAATTTTAAGATAATTTTAGCGATTGATGAGTCTAAATGTTCCCCTATGAATTTCGTCGCTATGTGAAATTGCAGCCATTGCGGGGCAAACTATTTTCGTAGTCTTCCCCGATCGCTGAAATTCGGAGAGGTGCACATCATGGGAAGCACTCACAGTGATCGAGAGGAAGTTGAATCAGTAGACTGTTAAGTCAAAGTCAAAGGAAGCTCTGGAGCTCATCCAACTTGCCACAAATTTTATACATATTGTCAGGACTCCAACTGATAATTCATAACCGAATTCGCGACCCCCAAAACCATGTACCTACTTCTGACGTGAAATTTCGCTTTTTTATTTTTTGTGGATAACTTAACCCTAGAATGGAAACAAGCCTGTCAAGGCTTCCATTGGAAACATTGAGTAATTTTTACTCCCACCTAGGAAACCTCCTTTTTCCTCGCATTTTTTTTTTTTTTTTTGAATGGTAATGGATTTAGGCGAATAACGTTTATGAACATGAGCAACTCATTCTGTATTGAAAATTTTAAATGAACAAAAATTCGAGTGTCAAATCATAGCAAAATTGGTTTAAAAGATAACAAACGAGTATCTACACTGCATGCAGATACATCTGTACATGGATATGTCTTATGATGGCAATTTAAATGATGAGCTCACTCAGCTGATCAGTGACCACTCAGGCGCCTTCAGCATTCTCCATTGACCCGCCCTCTCAAATGTCAGGTTCCTGCGTTCAACAGGAGAGGAAATGGCCTTAGAGCTCACTCAGCTGATCAGTGATCATCAACTTTGATGATGTATAGAAGTATGTATCTATTGACCCTGCCTCTCAAATTTCAGCTTCCTGCGTTCAACAGCATCAGAAAAAAACGTTGCATTGTTTTGTGTGTCGAAAATTTTGGATTGACCCCCAGAACTAAGACATGTCCATGTCAAAAACTTGGAGGTACCTTTTTCCTTACTATTTCTCAGACTAGGTAGGTGGCTACTGTTTTCTAAGCAGGTTGTTAGGTACCTAAATAACACGTTCAGACTTCATTCTTATAGCAAAATAATGAAATAAATAGCTTCCACTCCTCTCATCAGAAAACAGTATCCCATTGAAGCAAAAAAAAAAAAAAAAACAGGTAGGTCCCTTCTTCAAAATGCTATCACTTACCATCACAAACATTGGCAATTCAGTCTTATTCCCAATTACTGAAATAGACTATAGTCCTTCACAGTAGCAAGTAAAAAGAAGTGAACTAGGGAAAAACTCAAATATCGGGGGAAAGGCAAAACATGATCACTCTCAAAGCCAAAAAATAAACACAGCCAAGTTCGAATAGAAAGAAAAAACGTCTGCCAAGTTGGGTGGGCAGTATAGCTTCCTCACTCATTGTAACATGGACGTAAAGAATCAGTTGGCGAAAACTCGGCGCTGCGCGCCTCGGCGGGGGCTTCGCCCCCTGCACCCCCGGATGATTTCCGCTTAGAGCCTAATGGCTAAAATGTGACATACCTTGAAAAGGTTTTTGCTCCCTCTCCCTCTTTATCTTTCTTCCACTGTAATATTTAAGCTCACTCAGCTGATCAGTGACCACTCAGGCACCTTCAGCTTTCTCCATTGACCCGCCCTTTCAAATTTCAGGTTCCTGCGTTCAACAGGAGAGGAAATGGCCTTGGAGCTCACTCAGCTGATCAGTGACCACTCAGGCACCTTCAGCATTCTCCATTGACCCTGCCTCTCAAATTTCAGCTTCCTGCGTTCAACAGGAGAGAAAATGGCCTTGGAGCTCACTCAGCTGATCAGTGATCACTCAGGCGCCTTCAGCATTCTCCATTGACCCGCCTTCTCAAATTTCAGGTTCCTGCGTTCAACAGGAGAGGAAATGGCCTTGGAGCTCACTCAGCTGATCAGTGACCACTCAGGCACCTTCAGCATTCTCCATTGACCCTGCCTCTCAAATTTCAGCTTTCTGCGTTCAACAGGAGAGAAAATGGCCTTGGAGCTCACTCAGCTGATCAGTGATCACTCAGGCGCCTTCAGCATTCTCCATTGCATGCGCAGCGGCTATTGCTTGACCAATTTGATTGAAACTTATAGGGTGTCTCTTAGAAGTTAGTCCCTAACTAACCTTCAAATTTGAGCAAAATCGGTTCATTAGAAACCGAGAAACCGAGGTTCCAGGAAATTCACGTTTGCGCATGCGCACTCGCTCCTATTGGTCCGAAGGTGCTGAAATTTATAGGGGACCGTCTAGGACCTAACCCGCACAATCCCTGAAAATTTCATCAAAATCGGACCACAGGTTAGTATAGTTTTGCCCGGGACAAGGATTGACCACCGACAGACCGACAGACAGACAGACACGGAACCAAAATTGTTCGGGAAGCTCTAAAACGCAAAAAGCAAGTGGAAAATTTGATTTTGGAGGACATTTTTTTTTTTCACTTCTTTCACGAATACAAAGCTTCCCTACCTTCGGTAGTGAGGAAGCAAAATAATAAAACGAACTTCCCATATGAAGACTACAGGGGAAGAACGCACCATGTCCCATTTTGTAAACTTTTCAGGAAATCATTTTTTCCGGCAAAAACCCAATATTAGTTCGAATTTGGTCGATACAATTTTAAAAAACGCTGCAAATCATTGCTCAAAGGTTTATTATTTTCCGTATAGATCACCCTTCTGTATAGATCACTGGTTCTCCATCAATAGCACCTACCACCATCTGTATTCTCCCTTGACCTTCCCTCTCAAATTTCAGCTTCCTGCGTTCAATAGGATTGAAAATGGCTTCGGAGCTCTCACAGCTGATCAGTGATCTGAAGAGTGAGGAAGATCTCCTCGAATGCTGGAGACGCCTGGAAGAGCACTTCCATTCAATAGGAGTAAAAATGGATTTGGAGCTCACTCAGCTGATCAGTGATCTGAAGAGTGAAGAAGATCTTCTCGAATGCTGGAGACGCCTGGAAGAGCACTTCCATTCAATAGGAGTAAAAATGGTTTTGGAGCTCACTCAGCTGATCAGTGATCTGAATAGTGAAGAAGATCTCCTCGAATGCTGGAGACGCCTGAAAAAGCACTTCCATTCAATAAGATTGAAAATGGCTTCGGAGCTCACTCAGCTGATCAGTGATCTGAAGAGTGAAGAAGATCTTCTCGAATGCTGGAGACGCCTGGAAGAGCACTTCCATTCAATAGGAGTAGAAAGGGCTTTGGAGCTCACTCAGCTGATCATTGATCTGAAGAGTGAAGAAGATCTCCTCGAATGCTGGAGACGCCTGGAAGAGCACTTCCATTCAATAGGATTGAAAATGGCTTCGGAGCTCACTCAGCTGATCAGTGACCTGAAGAGTGAAGAAGCCTTTGAGCAATGATTTGCAGCGTTTTTTACCCACCAACATTTTTTTTACATACCAACTTTTTTTTACCTACCAGCTAGGTACTACCTACCACACCATACTGGCTTCACACCTTCACAATCAAGTTTATAAGAAAGAACTAAACGCTTCACACTCGATTGGAAAAATAGAAAGCTTCATACGGAAATTTGATTACTGGTTACGCAGAAGGCAAAACTGTATACAAATCGAAGAAATGAACAGCGATCGCATTTTAGTCCGATAAAATTTGAATGGAGATTAGACCTCTTTTGCGATTCACACTCATGATTCTGTTTTATCGAAGGAAAACCTTCAAGTACTCGTAGGGACCGAACGGTTTGTCCTACAGAGCTCCGGGTGGTCTCAAAAATTTTTAAAAATTCAATGCTATTTAAAATTGGTGAAAAAACGATACCTTTATTTCGAGAGTTTTCGAGCTAGGGCACTCTTGAAAATTTCAACCCTTAATTTTCACCCCTTAGAAGTGACCTACATCAACCAAAAGCTTCGCGGCACAACTAGACCCCAAATGGAGCCCATATACCAAATTTGAACCAAATCGGTCCAGTGTTGCTAAGAAAAGTGCCGCGTACGGCGTACGGCGGACGGACGGAAATTTTTTTATTCGATTTTCGTATTCTACGTACCTTGAAACGTAAAACATCAAATTTTGAGGGGGGGTTAAAATTTTTTTTTTCTTGCTCGATTCCAAAGGCTTATTATTGAAAATAATAAACCAAAAATGGAATTTGTATCTCAGCGTACTGTAGAATGCGGTGGTACAATCAAAACTACTGCAAAAAGTATTTTAATACTCCATATTGCTATCCAAAGTTGCAAAGGTCCATCTGTACAGGGGAAGAACGCACCATGAACGTGTATTGCTGGGTTTATTCTTAGTATCCTACCATAAGATTTCTCTCTTTATCAGGGCATAACGGTTTCGTCACATTTTAATAATATATATAATGATTTGGTATTTTCAAAAGTTCACTCACGAAGAACTTTTGCAAAATATTTTAATAGAATAAAATCCAGGAAATTCATTTTTGTTTCACCGTTTTCAAGAAAACAAACACTAGTCTCATATAAACTTATTGGTATGAAGAAAATAATAATGATCGCCGCTAACAATCAAAAATAATACTGTGAAACCCAGGAAACCCGCATGAATGCGTGAATCACAGAGATCCATCAGGTAGGGGAATACGACCTGGGGGAGGGAGCCCAAAAGTTGGCACGTTCTTCCCCGGTTGCGCTCGGCTTGGTGCGTTCTTCCCCTGTACGGTGTTTCGTTTCTCGCATTTTTCTCCTATATTGGATCGTTTTTGCCCATTTTGGTTGTCACCATTGAGTCCGCCGTGAAAAAATCTATAAGAAACTGTCATAACCTATTTTTCGCAAAAAATCGACTTGGTGCGTTCTTCCCCTGTGGTCTTCATATGTGAACAACTCAAAATTACGTAAAAATGACTCCCTTGGTGGGCCTTCTAATGGAAATGAGGAGTAATATTTACTCCTCTGGACCTACAGTATTGGAAATGTTGAGTAATTTTTACTCACTTACCTTTGAGAAGGGTTGAGCCACACAACGGGGGAGTACCTGACCTTCCTGGGTGCAGTATCACAGCTGACTAGAAACCTTGAAGGAAGCATAGCAGGAGCCAGGGGGCGGCACCTACCTAAATTCTGCCAGTGTTACCTTCTGAAAGTGTTGAGGAGTAAGATTTACTCATTGTTTCCATTCTAGGGTTAAAACTATGCTCTTCTAGTAAGAAGCTTTCAACACAGCAACTTCCGGCCTGAAGACGAAATTGCGTCTGACATTTGGATAGAACAGGGTAGAAGCTTTATATCACTCATACAGTCTATTCTAATGTATGTCGTTTGTTGTGTCAGATGCCTAGCCGCTGTCCTGCTCAGATCAATTTTGATCGTTTATCATCAAGCGCTGTTTCCGTTTTGTTTTTCTTTGGCCGATTCCAGACCTTCAATCGAGAATATCGAACTACCTATTGCTATAATGCTCACAGTAGTCTGTTTACGTTTCTGAATCCAGCCA
>CM019170.2:47141686-47215906 GCA_009739505.2 Apolygus lucorum | reverse complement strand
AACTCAATAAGGAGATTCAGATAATAAGATAGTTTATCATAGCACAAAATCTATCCCTCTACGTAGTCCGCTCTGTAGTAATCGAGTAGGAACACGCTGATGAGAGCAATAGCGACAATGCTGCAAGCCGAACCAATAAGAAACGCTGACAGCTGAAAGAGATTTGAAGAGTATTCAGAAATATTTTGTCAATTTCAAAATGTATTTACCAGTCCATTACGTAGATATCATAGGAAATTGATCTTCCTGTATAATTTTGATATTTTGGTAAGATAACCTGGTGCCTTTTAATATTTGATCAGAGATTGTTTGAGAGTAGGTTGTAAGATTTCTCACGTTTCTCTCGACGTGCGAGACGAAGCCACCGATAATGATGATTAGGTTTCCTAAGAACGAACAAAAAGTCCAAACGACAGTGACGAAATCATTCCATTGTAAAGGAACCTGGAAATGGTGGTGAGGGTTAGCATGGGTGGATCACTTATGTATGGTAATATGGTGGTGCTTCCTGGTTTAGCAAGGTACCTATCTATAAACAATACCCTCACCTAACTCTAAATCTAATTTGGTAATATTTGACTTTATGTTCATAAATTAGAAATTATCATAAGGGACAAACTGCACGCCAACCCGCACTATCCCTGAAAATATAATCAAAATCGGATGGGAAATGTAGAAGTTATGGCTGTGAGAAGAATTTCATGACATAGGTACAGACAGACAAGGAACCAAGAATGCTTAGGAAGGTCTGAAACGTTAAACGCGAGTGGGAATTTCGATTTCGGAGAACTTTTTTTTCCACCTCGAAAAGTGAAAACAAAGCTTCCGCACCTTGGTAGACTCGGAAGCAAAACTGAGGATGAAAATGTTCAACGCGACAAAAATGTTATATAGTAGTGTTGTACAAGTTTAACCGATTTCAAGCCGAGGGTAGAGAAATAACAGATTAATGGGAGGAGGATGAACTATTTTACAGAATGCCGGCCGAAATAAGGAATCATTTGCTCACCAATCGAGAGCAAAATGCTCTACATTTTATGATTTTAACATTTTATAGGATTTGAGAGGTCTCAGTTTTACAAATCGATATAATTCAACCATTTCATTGTTAAAAATCTAAAAAAACGCTGCAAATCATTGCCCAAAGGTTTATTATTTTCTGTATAGATCACCCTTTTGTATAGATCACTTGTTCTCCATCAATAGCACCTACCACCATCTGTATTCTCCCTTGACCTCCCCTCTCAAATTTCAGCTTCCTGCGTTCAATAGGATTGAAAATGGCTTCGGAGCTCACTCAGCTGATCAGTGCTCTTCCAGGCGTCTCCAGCATTCGAGAAGATCTTCTTCACTCCTCAGATCACTGATCAGCTGAGTGAGCTCCGAAGCCATTTTTAATCCTATTGAATGGAAGTGCTCTTCCAGGCCTCTCCGGCATTCGAGGAGATCTTCTTCACTCCTCAGATCACTGATCAGCTGAGTGAGCTCCGAAGTCATTTTCAATCCTATTGAACGCAGGAAGCTGAAATTTGAGAGGGAAGGTCAAGGGAGAATACAGATGGTGGTAGGTGCTATTGATGGAGAACCAGTGATCTATACAAAAGGGTGATCTATACAGAAAATAATAAACCTTTGAGCAATGATTTGCAGCGTTTCGATTTTCGGATTCTACGTACCTTGAAACGTAAAACATCAAATTTTGAGGGGGGGGGGGGGTTAACATTGTTTTTTTTCTTGCTCGATTCCAAAGGCTTATTATTGAAAATAATAAATCAAAATCTAGGTTAAATGTGAACATTTATTTATGGACCGGAATCTGTTTCGAATCATGGCCCAGAACGCTCACTCCCCCAGGATCGAATTTGAGCCACCATAATCACGCCAAAAGGCCTCTTTCAAGAAAAATCCCAAATCTCATTAAGCTCCCGAATTCGAACTTTTTTTTTCAAGTTTTGGAACTGCATGAACGAAAAAATTCGTCTACAAAGATTTTCCATTATTTCAACATTCAAAAAATCATTATTATGAAGATGCAAAAATGCAATCAGAGGCCGGAAATGGGTTAAACGCACCATCGAAGAAGTAAAACTCACCTTTTTACGTCCGTACACAAAGCCAGGTGCTTCGATCATCATTTCAGCAAAAGCAGACATTATCACTTGGGGTAACTGATGAAGAACGTGTCTGCTTGGTATTTGGCGCACAAGAATTATCTTCACCACCTGGAAATGATATGCACCGAAAACCTTATTCTCAAGTAGGTATTGAGTTTCCCTACCATTAGTAATGAGGAAGCAAAATGGCCGGCGGGGGGGGGGAGGTAAGTCGTTTTTGGTGAAAATTGAGATAGGTACCTTCAATGTAGGCTTTATTTTGTGTCAGCTTTCGTTTGCGAGAATCAGCGTAAGTCTACCATGCTTCCTATTGGCTAGGACGTTAGTGATTATTCGGTTAATTCTCATTCCCGAAATTTCTGTTTCAAAAACAGACCGGTAACTGAGTTTACCTACTATTTCCTAGTGTACTAAATTGTGCTTAACCAGGCAAGAAGGTTTCTTATGGTGGGTGAGCAGGTAAGTCTGAAAATTTGGTTGCACGTAACCAAGTAAGTATGGAAATTAGACTGCACGTAACCAGGTAACTCGACAATGTTGAAAAACGCTGCAAATCATTGCTCAAAGGTTTATTATTTTCTGTATAGATCACCCTTCTGTATAGATCACTGGTTCTCCATCAATAGCACCTACCACCATCTGTATTCTCCCTTGACCTTCCCTCTCAAATTTCAGCTTCCTGCGTTCAATAGGATTGAAAATGGCTTCGGAGCTCACTCAGCTGATCAGTGATCTGAAGAGTGAAGAAGCCTTTGAGCAATGATTTGCAGCGTTTTTACCCACCAACTTTTTTTTACCTGCCAAATTTTTTTTACCTACCAGCTAGGTACTACCTACCACACCATACTGGCTTCACACCTTCACAATCAAGTTTATTAGAAAGAACTAACGCTTCACACTCGATTGGAAAAATAGAAAGCTTCATATCGAAGTTTGATTACTGGTTACGCAGAAGGCAAAACTGTATACAAATCGAAGAAATGAACAGCGATCGCATTTAGTCCGATACAATTTGAATGGAGACCTCTTTTGCGATTCACACTCATGATTCTGTTTTATCGAAGGAAAACCTTCAAGTACTCGTAGGGACCGAACGGTTTGTCCTACAGAGCTCCGGGTGGTCTCAAAAATTTTTTAAAATTCAATACTATTCAAAATTGGTAAAAAACGATACATTTATTTCGAGAGTTTTCGAGCTAGGGCACTATTGAAAATTTCAACCCTTAATTTTCATCCCTTAGAAGTGACCTACATCAACCAAAAACTTCGCGGCACAACTAGACACCAAATGGAGCCCATATACCAAATTTGAACCAAATCGGTCCAGTGTTGCTAAGAAAAGTGCCGCGTACGGCGTACGGCGGACGGACGGAAAATTTTTTATTCGATTTTCGTATTCTACGTACCTTGAAACGTAAAACATCAAATTTTGAGGGGGGGGGGGGGGGGGGGGTTAAAATTTTTTTTTCTTGCTCGATTCCAAAGGCTTATTATTGAAAATAATAAACCAAAAAACCGTTGATTTTATCATTAAGACGTAATTTGGGGGCAGTTCGAGCTATCATTTCGGTTTTAGGATACTTTCGTGAAAAAATGGCTGGGTTAAGTATCAATTTTTGAGGATTCCTGAATTAGGAATACAATTTGTAACTTTAAAATGCTCTCCTGTAAAATTCCATTTTTTGTACTTACCTGGTTTTCCCAGGAATGTTCATTTTGAGCAAGCATTCTTAACGCTGCTTTCACTGAAATGTTCGTTTTGAAATACACTAGAGAGGGATTGAATTCGCAGACGTTTCTCTATTATTGCCCATTATTGGAGAATCCGTCGTAACCAGCAAGTCGAGTATATGAGGCTAGTGCTTTCAGTCAGACATCTCGCCTTTGAGAGAGTGCTAGTCAGTCGTTCGGTCAATGATCCTACATATAAAGATGATGAAGGGGAAGTGAAGGGGTTAGAAAGGAAGGGACTATGTGGTAACCACGGGGTGAAAGGTATCGAGGCTGTTTGTCTTATTGAGTGAAATGGGAAAATTAAGGTGAGCCTTATTACCTGATAATTGTATCACTATTGACTGGCTTACTCTCTTTCTGATGATGTCTTTACATCGAAAACGCTCGTTTCCTGCACTCGACTTTCTCGTGACGACGTCGAGAAATTCCAATAACATACGTTAACCAATTAATACGTTTTGTTCCCATAACTAGCGGAACTAATCCCCTAAATTTAATATCAGAAGTATGTCACCATGAAACATCGATGAGTAATACCTAATAAAATTGGACCTACGGAAACTCAGGTCAGATATACGTACAGTTTCATTTTTGGGATCGTCTTGGGAGATCATGACGGTGAACGTTTTAATAGCAGTCTTGTAATTAACCTTTCCCATCATCATATTGTCTATTAAAACCGCGTACCTTGAAAAAGAAAAACGTTCAATAGGTAAATAAAAAAAGTTCAGTTTTGCCGACACACGGAAACGTGAACTCCCTAGTAGTAGGTAACATAGGAAATGATATAGGGTAGGCGTAACATTTTAAAAGTTACGTGTTGAATGTTTTAATATATTTTTTACGAGAAAATATCCAAATCACATCCAAGAAGATGAAAAGGCGCTGGCTGCCTTGATTGATAGAGTTGACTCTGAGGCTATTTTGAGTCCCGAGGCGCCAGTAATCGGCTACGGACTGACTGACAACTCATATTTTTATTCACGTATAATAGATAGTTGATGAGCTAAGAATAATTTATGCTTACCACCCGTCTTTCACTATCTCCACCTGGGCAATGTGGGAATGATGTTGGTTTTTCAGAGACTTCTCAAAGATATCTGGTCCTGAAGGAACCCACCCTTCCACTGTATGTGAAGTCGGTACTATCCTCAATACATGATCTTCAACTACGTTGTAGATAATCCTATAGAAATAACAATAGGTCGCCACAATCGGTTAGCACATACAGGTAGACATATACAGGTAGGTACTGTGGAATATTGGTTCTGGACAATTCAGTACAGGACTTTTGAGGAGCCATGGAAGCGATTCGGAGGAAATGAGATCAGCTTTATGTGGGTAGAAATCTGATTAAACTATATTTTTCAGTTCAGATTTGACAGATTAAATTTGATTTTACAAAAGTTGATTTAACTGTAAGCCGCAAGTTAACAGTAAAAGCCCAATGTCTACGTATTTATCAAAATAAATAAAGTTTATAATTTGAATTTATGTTGGTAGCGTTATTGCCTGATGGGCGTTGTTTACCTAACCTGCAACCCAGTTTGATCAGTCTGAATTCACCTACTATTGGGGTACTCAGGGTATGACTCAGCAACACCGGTTTTCAACAAGAACAAAATGTTGTATTCAAAAAAAAGACAAATAAAATATGGTAAATTGACACATAGGTCCTAAATCCCCCTAAGGATGTGTCACAAAAAAAAAGGTAAGTACAAGTAAGTAGATAAGATAGTACAAAGGTATTCAGGGTACTGGTACCCAAACGATCCCCAACGGGGGTATGCCTCAGAAAACGAAAATAAAACAGTCTTGCAATAACGAAAAACAAAGAAAACAAGTCATGAATTGACAAAAGTAAGTAGGAACTCAATAGGTATGCGTCCTGACTAATCGAAAATAACGACGCTTCTAGGTAACGCTTAGGTAGGTATTAGGACTAGGCTTCCAATCAGAACAAAGGTAAGTAAAATTTGGGTATAAAATATTCAACGAGCCCTTCGAATGACTGCAAAAGTATGTAAGTATATCAGGTAAGTAAAACTTTAGTATAAAAATCGGCAAGTACAAACTGCTACTCCGATATTGACTTCGACAAGGTAAGGCCTCATGGAACCTTCCCCTCAGATCTCCGAAACTTCAATAAAAAGGTAAGAATTTAGAATTTAAGATGGTAAGTATATAGTTTTAAGCTAGTTTGCATCAATAATTAAGTACTTGGTACTCTCCTAGGAGGATAATCCTCGCCACGTGGTCTTACAACGCCCTAAAGGTATGTTAGGGCACACCGACGCCACCTAGGTACGGGAGATGACTGAGATCAAAATAGACGAAATTACGGTAAAATTAACAATATACAAAGATTCAAAAGTGGCAAGAATGATCATACAGAAGATTGATAAACGATTTAACTGGGTACTTTACCACTAACTCTCCAAAATCGCACGCAGCAAGGTGAGGTTGATGAAGACGGTCCCGAGGGCGTCTTTGAAGAAGGATAGTTCGTGGATAAATTGCGAGACTTTGCAAATTTATCTGGTAAATGGCTTTCGATACACAATAGTTCAAATCACGACCAGGGAATGTAACCCTTTTAACAGTTTTTCCACACACAACTTGCACAAATGGCTTCCAATTTACTTCCCGGCCCGCAATTGGGGCGAACGTGAGCTCCGTCGTAAGGCAACTGAACTGTCCGGGCGGAGGGGGTCAAGACTCCCCTCCCTCGCCTCCACCTCCTCCTCGTCCGCCGCTTCCCCCATCGCCACCCCGACCCTCTCGAAGGCCGTGGAGTGTCGCTCTCCCGCGGAATTTTGAATGTGCGGCTTACAGTTTTCTTCCTCCCTCCGGAAGCCGTCGCCCTCGACGGCGGAATCCCGATCAACCACGCTGGGTATGGGCAATTTGCGTCCGGGGTACCGCCGGGTATACTCCACTTCGTACCGGGTGCGTCTACAGTGGCTGCAGGTGGGTACGACTCCTGTGTGCGACGGAGTGCATCGGTTGGTCAATTGGCCCCTTTCACTTCTCTTTATGAGTCTCTCCCAAAACGCTTTACATGAAGCACAACGGAACCCCCTCATGACGGTAGGAGGTCTCAAGCAGATCGGACACAGTACCTTCTTGGTGGGGTTTACTTCAGTGACGGATACTTCCTCCTTATTCCCAGCGCGTGGTGTCGGCAAGCTGGTAAACCCTGGCGCGTGTTGACTCCCCCGGGGTACGGGCGACGGGGTATCCGGTCCGGGGTACTCCGGGTCATCCTCACCCTGATCGTTGTCCGACTCTTCCACCGAAGTGTCCATAAGTTCGTCCGGTTCTGCAGTCACTTGGTGACTCCTTTTTCCGGCTCGTCCCTCTGGTCTTGGTTTCTGTAGCCTCTTTAGTGGTACGGCGGTGCCGGCATTATCCTGCACCACCAGGTCCTTCATTTGTTCCGTCAACTCCTCTATCCTTGCTTTGGTTTTAGTCAGTTCGTCCTCTGCGAGTTTACAGCGTGTTCTCCACCCCTCCACCTCGATCTCATGCAGTCGCCACTCGGGCAGCAGTGCGGCCACCTGATTCAGTCCACCCATCCCTGTCTCGTAGAAGGAGTCGAGAATAACATTTCGGTCCGCGCACTTCATCACTTGCATGGCCGCCGCGGTCACTTCCACATGCTCGAGTGCCAATTGTTCGTTTTTCCGCGAGAGGGTTACGTCGCGGAGCGCTGTCTGCTTCAGTACCTGCCGGCATGCGTCATTGTACGTTTGACGCACCTGACGCACTGAGGACATGGTGTGGGTGAGAGGTGTCGCCACCACAGGCAGTCGCAACTCCGAGTGGTCACGGGTCTCCATCCCCCTGCTACATAACAAAGAAAATGCCAGTTAGTGCCGTTCGTTCCTCTTGATATCATTAGTACCAAATCGTTTTTACCCTACCTACGACTGTATGATCGCCACTAATTATTGACTAATACTCTTGGTTTTCCAGGCATGTTCATCGTTGTCATCCCTTCGTGATCTTACACTTCAAAACAAGTCTCACCTACAACCATACACTCACCTCCCAACTTCACCAAGGTAAGTAGTTTTTATCCATCCATTTCTTAACTAAGACTTATCTTTTTATTATCGTACATTTATCATTATATATATTATCATTGCATACATAACTATATATATATATTTTTTTTTTTTTTTTTTTTTTTTTTTTTTTTTTTTTTTTACAGGTACTCTCAGTCACCTCCCTTACACTTCGTACCCCACACAAACCCCGGCCAGCACTCCCTTTTCGTGTAACATTTTATAGTTACGCGGCGGGCGGGGTCGTAACAAGTACGTGTTCCCTCCCGCGTCCTCACTCTCTCCCCCCTTCTCGCTCCCGGTCCCCAAGGCCTGAGGTGAGGTTTGCGGCGTTCCATCCAGGGTCTCGTACGGGGGCTCCTCCAGGCTCCCGCTGTTCAGGGGTTCGTCCTCCTCGCTCCATGCATCCCCCAGTTCCCAGCATTGATCCGTAGTGTGTGTTCCCTTGACAACTCGTACCTCGGGCACAACCTCACATTGCGGTTCGTCTAACACAGCGTCATCCGGCACGTTGTTTACCATGGCCGGTTTGAGCCGGTTGATGTGCACCACCTGCGTTCTGGCCCCCAACATGTCATGGATTTCATAGTTTACTGCGGAAATTCCCTTTTTGACAATCCAGGGTCCAGACCAAGGACTCCAGAACTTCCGGCACTCGCCGGGAGGCATGTACATTTGTTTCAGGTACACTCGATCCCCTTCATTGAACTGTCTGGGGGTTCGCCGGTGATTAATGCGATCCGCCTGCTGTTTCCACGCACGGTCCAAACATCGCTTTGCAATCCTTCTGGCTTCCATTAGAGTTCTCAGTTCAGCTGAACGCTGTTCCTCACTTCGTCGGGACCAATCTGTTGCATTTGGGAGACGTAGCTCCCTCCCATACGTCAAGTAATTCGGTGAATACCCCGTGCTTTTGTGTGGTGTGGCCCGGTAGGCAGCCAACACAATGGGTATTAACCGCCCCCACTCTCTAGTCCGTTTCACCACTTTGGCCATGATATTGGCGAAGGTCCTGTGAAACCTCTCGCATACCCCGTTCCCCTGGGGGTGATAGGCCGTGGTCTGCACTTTCACGATCTTCCAGTCCTTACAAAGTCTTCTGATAAGGTCCGAGGTAAACCCGGTTCCTCTATCAGTCACTAACCTCTTTGGTACCCCATGATAGGGTATGTAACGTTCCACCAACACGCGGGCGACGGTTTCAGCCGTTGTATTGGTAACCACATAAGCCTCCGCAAATTTGGAATAGTGGTCCACCATGGTTAAGATATGTTTGGGTCCACTGGGGGTATCCAATGGTCCCACAAAGTCCATACCCACCACCTCGCCGGGTAATGCAGGTATTAGGGGTCGCTGAATCGGCGCCGTGATGCCCCCAGGGGCGTTCCGCTTTTGGCACGGGTCGCACGCGGCTATGAATGTTTTCACATCTCGCCGAATTTTTGGCCAGTACCCCACCCGTCTTACTAATTTTTCAGTCGTCTCTGCTCCCGGATGACCAGCCCAGGCACTCCCGTGGCAAGTTACCATCACCCATTCCCTAAGAGTAACCGGAACAAGTGGTACCCATCCATTTTCTCCCTTCCACCTCCACCGAGATTGTCCATACGTCCTCCTCAAGTCTCAACCTTTGCGGATGTTTTGCGACGACGTCCTGAACCCAGGGATCCATATCTTGTGCAGCTTTTAACAAGGGTCGGGGCACCTCAACATTGACAGCCGCCACATGCATGCGGCTTAACCCATCCGCATGTCCCATGTTCACCCCAGGCCGGTACCTAGCTTCAAAATCGTACTCGGCGAGTCTCAGGGTCCACCTACCTACTCGCGAAGTCGGGTCTCGCAGCTTTAATGCCGCCGTCAACGCCATGTGATCAGTTTCCAATACGAATCTCTTTCCCAGGAGGTACTCCTGGTAGTGCCGGCACGCCCACACCACCGCCAGCAGCTCCTTTTCCGTTGTCGAGTAACGGGTTTCGGCGCCGTTCAGCTTTCGGCTAGCGAAAGCCACCGGACGTTCCTCCCCACCGTGTCTCTGTGATAACACCGCCCCCAACGCAGTCTGCGACGCATCCGTGGCCAATATGAACTCTCGGGTCATGTCGGGATATATCAAAACCGCATCGGACATAATAGCGTTTTTCAAGCTCGCAAAAGCTTTCCCTTGCGATTCCGTCCAGTCAAAATCAACTCCCTTTTTCAGAAGTTCCGTGAGCGGTGCAGCGATGCTCGAAAATCCCGGCACAAAACGCCGGTAGAAACCCGCAAGTCCCAGGAAGGCACGCACCTGACTCACGGTACTGGGCACAGGGAAGTCCTGGACCGCGCGTACCTTTTCCGGTTCCATTCCAACTCCCTCGCTAGTGATACGGTGCCCCAGATAACTCGTTTCCTGCTGCAGAAAGTCACACTTTCCAATATTGGCTCGGAGACGGGTTTCCTTCAATCTGTCCAACACCTTCCTCAGACTGTCCAAGTGAGCCTCCAGGGTCGGGGAAAACACAATAATATCATCCAGGTATACCAGGCAGTCGCATCCTATTAGTCCATCGAGAACATTATTCATGGCCCTCTGGAACGTCGCGGGGGCGTTCCGGAGTCCAAACGCCATGCGGGTATACTCAAAGTGCCGACCCAGAACCGAAAACGCTGTCCGCTCCGCCGACTCTGGGTGCATTCTCAACTGGTGGTAACCAGATACCAAATCTATCTTCGTGAAATACCTACACTGTCCCAACATTGCCAGCGTATCCTGTAGATTTGGCATAGGGTATGCGTCTGCTTTGGTTAGTTTATTTAAACGTCGGTAGTCAATACACATTCTCCACTTCTGTGGTTCCCCTTCAGGCGTCTTTTTCTTTACTAATACGACCGGCGCCGACCACGGGCTCTTGGACGGTCGTATTACACCCTCCTCTAGCAACCCGTACAACTGGTTCTCCACCTCCTCTCGTAGTGCATGAGGAATGGTGTATGGTCTCAAATGCACCGGCTCCACCGGCCCAGTATCTATGACATGTTCCACGTCCAGCAGGCATCCCTCCCGATCAGGCTTCCTGAACACCTCCTCAAATTCGTGCAGCACCGACTCCACTCTACCCCGACAGTCCGGCTCCAAGTGCTCCAACTTGGCTCTCAACGCCGTACGAGCATCCAATTGTTCCTCGTCCCAGCGCTCGATTGGGAATTCCTCTGCATCACCTCCACCATCGCCAGGATTCTCCCCTGACACAGCCCCTATGCGACGAAACCCAAGGTCCCCCGAAGGAAAATGTATCATCGGGCGTCCCACACAATCATCCGTTCCTTCAACGTCAGTACCCCCATCCTGCCAGACCACGGGCACTCCCACACCCGGAGTAGTCACGAGTCCCTCAACGTCGGACCCGGCCACGGCTACCTCCACACTCGGTATGGGTACCGGTGCCCCCGTGTCAGGCTCGGCCACGAGCATCACTGCACCCGGCTCAACTATGGATGCCCCCACGCCCGGCATGGGCGCCAGTACCTTCGTGTCAGGCTCGGTCGCAGGCTCCACCACACTCGGCCCGACCACGGGTATTTCTGCACTCCGGACAGCCACGAGTGCCCCAGTGCAAGGTCCGGCCACGGGCACCTCCGCATCTGGTTTTGTTACACTCACTTCCGCATCCCCGACAAGCGTCGGTGTCTCCACGAGCGCTACCCTTGTCATCCTCCGAAGTCCCTCGCCTTCCTGGTGTGCCGCCAACATGGCCTCACCCTTATCCGGGCGAATCGTCAAGGGTATTTTTTTCATCAAGTCCATCCCGAACAGATCGAGGCCGGTTCCTTCCCGCGAGAACACCAGAAACGTGTGCTCGATGGTCGATCCGCTCACCTCCACACTCAGGTCCTGTTCCCCGCAGAATTCCAGCTGTCTTCCGTCTGCACCCCACGCCATAGCCCTGGTAGGTTTTAAAGGGATACCTTTCACCGGCGCCGCCAACACCGACACCGCCGCGCCCGTGTCTACTATCAATTCCCTGGGCTCCCCACTCAAGTTCACTCGGAGCTGGATTGGTCTCTCCATGCGATAGCGTACCATCGGTACGTGTCCCATGGGGTAGGTACGCGGTTCCCCTTTATCCCTGTTGTCCGCCTCCTCGATGGCTGGTAGGCCAGTACCTCGCGGGTGAGATACCGGGGTCAACTGTTTCTTCTTATAGCACTCAGTTTCCAGATGTTCCCTCACTCCGCAATAGTCGCAATATATGGTCTTTTGGGGGTTATTCATGCAATCCACCGGAAAGTGTTCTATGCTCGCACAGAACATGCAAGGATACCTCGGTGTTGGCTTGGGTGGGCCGCGCGCATTTGGTGCGGGTGCTCTCCCAACATTACGTGGACATTTTGCGGCGAAGTGTCCCGGAGTTCCACACTCGTAACATTTTTTTTCCTCCCTCACTGTGACCGCCGAAATCCCCCATTTAGTGTCATCGTCCGATTCTAGGTCTAGGGTTTCCCTCAATCCTTCCGCTCTCTTCAATGCCGCTTCCAACGTCTCCGGGGGATTATTTGTCAGCAGGGATCCCAATTCCTTTGGCAATCCTTTGATGAACGCCTTCAAGGTTTTTCTTCTAATCCAATTTTGTCTTTGTAGATTTGTTAAGTCCGGTCCCTCCTCTTTTACGGCCGACCTAGCTAATCGGTGGACCCTTTCCGCAAATTGACGTAGTCCCTCGCCCTGTGATACCCTAGCCGCGCACAGTGATGCGGCCGCTCGCTCCGGGTTTTCTGTCTCAAACCAAGCCAACATCGCTTGGCGTGCCTCATCGTACGGATTGAGTCCCGCATGCGACTGGGCGTTATCAATCAGAAATTGCTTAGCCGTACCTTTGGTTTTTGCCCTTAGCAAGCGCATTTTCTTAACTTGCGTCAGGGTTCCGGCCACATCGTCGAACACTTGGAAAAATGCAGTTACCGGCAACGCCCCGGGTTCGTCCGGGTCCCAATTTTCAATTTCTAAAAACATTGAGCGGGGTACATCCGTATCGGGTACCGTTTGCGCCCCCTGTCCCTGCCTCTTCCCCGCCAGGTCATTGTACGCTCGCATCAACCTCTCGAGCTGCCCGAGGACCCCACTCATCTCCGCCTCTCCCACTCCACCCAAGTGCTGACCCGGTTCGTTCATTGTACCGCTCTACGCAATCCCGCTATTCGACCCCCTTTCCTCCGAGTCTCCCCGTAAGTTCGTTCAGACCGATCTTTCTGATTTGAATTCGTGAAGGGCGCACCCTTCAAAGAATCCCACAAGCTGCCACCATTCTGTAAGCCGCAAGTTAACAGTAAAAGCCCAATGTCTACGTATTTATCAAAATAAATAAAGTTTATAATTTGAATTTATGTTGGTAGCGTTATTGCCTGATGGGCGTTGTTTACCTAACCTGCAACCCAGTTTGATCAGTCTGAATTCACCTACTATTGGGGTACTCAGGGTATGACTCAGCAACACCGGTTTTCAACAAGAACAAAATGTTGTATTCAAAAAAAAGACAAATAAAATATGGTAAATTGACACATAGGTCCTAAATCCCCCTAAGGATGTGTCACAAAAAAAAAGGTAAGTACAAGTAAGTAGATAAGATAGTACAAAGGTATTCAGGGTACTGGTACCCAAACGATCCCCAACGGGGGTATGCCTCAGAAAACGAAAATAAAACAGTCTTGCAATAACGAAAAACAAAGAAAACAAGTCATGAATTGACAAAAGTAAGTAGGAACTCAATAGGTATGCGTCCTGACTAATCGAAAATAACGACGCTTCTAGGTAACGCTTAGGTAGGTATTAGGACTAGGCTTCCAATCAGAACAAAGGTAAGTAAAATTTGGGTATAAAATATTCAACGAGCCCTTCGAATGACTGCAAAAGTATGTAAGTATATCAGGTAAGTAAAACTTTAGTATAAAAATCGGCAAGTACAAACTGCTACTCCGATATTGACTTCGACAAGGTAAGGCCTCATGGAACCTTCCCCTCAGATCTCCGAAACTTCAATAAAAAGGTAAGAATTTAGAATTTAAGATGGTAAGTATATAGTTTTAAGCTAGTTTGCATCAATAATTAAGTACTTGGTACTCTCCTAGGAGGATAATCCTCGCCACGTGGTCTTACAACGCCCTAAAGGTATGTTAGGGCACACTGACGCCACCTAGGTACGGGAGATGACTGAGATCAAAATAGACGAAATTACGGTAAAATTAACAATATACAAAGATTCAAAAGTGGCAAGAATGATCATACAGAAGATTGATAAACGATTTAACTGGGTACTTTACCACTAACTCTCCAAAATCGCACGCAGCAAGGTGAGGTTGATGAAGACGGTCCCGAGGGCGTCTTTGAAGAAGGATAGTTCGTGGATAAATTGCGAGACTTTGCAAATTTATCTGGTAAATGGCTTTCGATACACAATAGTTCAAATCACGACCAGGGAATGTAACCCTTTTAACAGTTTTTCCACACACAACTTGCACAAATGGCTTCCAATTTACTTCCCGGCCCGCAATTGGGGCGAACGTGAGCTCCGTCGTAAGGCAACTGAACTGTCCGGGCGGAGGGGGTCAAGACTCCCCTCCCTCGCCTCCACCTCCTCCTCGTCCGCCGCTTCCCCCATCGCCACCCCGACCCTCTCGAAGGCCGTGGAGTGTCGCTCTCCCGCGGAATTTTGAATGTGCGGCTTACATAACTATATTTGATTTTTGATTTTTTGAACTATATAGTTCAACAAATCAATCATGTATATTTGATTTTTGATGTTTGATATTTGATATTTGATTTTTGATAATTGATTGCAATTGATTGTTAGGTACATGTCCTATGGGAGACAATCATGTTTTATTGCGATGAGGACCGATCAGAAGCTTAAGGAATATAGGTAACTTGTACATATTATTATCTGATGTACAGCCTCTTTAGTATGAATGGTAAAGTAACTTCAATTCTGTCCTATATGTCATATATGTATTTATAGCCTCTTGATTCTTGAGGGTTAATGTAAATGGGAGGATTGCAGGTCAGCTGCGTGACTGGTAAACTAACTTTGCACATGCTAAATCATGCTGATATCTGATACAAAGTCTATTGAGGGCTAATGGAAATGATTGGGAGGAAGTAGATCACCTGCATGAATGGTAAAGAAGCTTCACTTCTGTCGATGGTAAACTTACTTTTCAGATAGTTGATACTCAGCCTCTTGAGGGCCAACGGAAATAATTGGGGAGGAAAGCAGATCAGCTGTACGTATTGTGAAGTAACTTCCCTTCTGTCAACGCTATACTTTCCATGCTGACATCTGATTGCCCACTGAGGGCTAATCGAAATGATTGGAAAGAAAGATATACCTGATACTCAACCTCTTGAGAGATAACCGGAATGATCGGGATGATGGTAGATCAGCTGCACGCATGGTAAAGTAACTTTGCATCTGATCATACTCAACCATACTAATTTATAATGCACTACTTCTTGGGAACAATGGAAAGGTATGGGAGGATCATCCTATAAGCGGTGAAGTAACTTCATTATTTTGGAACAGTACCACCTGAAAATCTACTTATTAGTTTTTCAACTCACGTTAGTCTTGGCAATTGTGGGATTTCCATATTCCTCTGGTGCAGATGTTGAAAAAATATTGGTAAGCTCTTTCTATCGATAATTTTACTGGAACTCAAGTCGTAACCAAAGGCAACGCGCACTTCCTAAATAACGATAAAACGGTAGGTATATAAACATTAGACAAATTGGTTTCTATACTCCTGTACATACTATAAAAACGCTGCAAATTATTACACAACGGTTTATTATTTTTTATTTTTCTTTATTGATCACTCGTCTGCAAAGCCACCAACCATCCAACATGAAGAAAAAACGCTGCAAATTATTACACAATGGTTTATTATTTTCTATATAGATCACTCGTCTACAAAATCACCATCCATCCAATATAAAAATAAAAAAAATAAAAAAAAAAAATCGAAAAAAAAATCAAAAAAAAAATCCATATCACCAACCATTGATCGCATTTCGGTCAGCTCTAATTTGAACGGAGATTAGGCCTCTTTTGCGATTCACACTCGTGTTTTGATTTATATATATATATTTCAATTTAAACCCTTAAATTTTCGTAGGGAGCGAACGGTTTGTCCTACAGAGCTCCGCGTGGTCTCAAAAAATTCTATAAATCTTAAATTGAAGGAAAAACAATACCTTTATATCAAAATTTTTTGAGTTAGGGCGTTTTCAAAATTTCAAAATTGATTTTGGAACCCTTAGAAGTGACCTACATCAACCAAAATCTTTGGGGCACAACTAGACCCCAAATGGAGCCTACATACCAAATTTCATCAAAATCGGTCAATGCTAAGTGGCAGAAGTGCCGCATGCGGCGGACGGACGGCCAAATTTTTATTCGATTTTTGGATTCTACGTACCTTGAAACGTAAGCCATCAAATTTTGAGGGGGTGTTGAAAAATTTTTTTCATGATCGATTCCAAAGGTTCATTATTGAAAATAATAAACCAAAAAACGTCTGCCAAGTGTTTGTGTTATGTAGCCATACCATATAATATGCTGTTTAGGGAGCATGTGTAAATTATGTACCCATGTTTGGTATATAGTGATGAGCTGGAAGTTTCCTGTAAGACCTCTTATTCATTCGGTACAGCTTGGGATTGATAGGGGTTGGTAGTGCCCAGGATTGATGCTAAAAATTCTTGAAGGTAAGTTTACAATAGAATTTACCTGTTGTCTGCTTAAAACGGCAGTCATTGAATAAAATCTCGATACACCTTCTATAACGCAGATACCTTGAATCAACACCGCATTGTAGCTAAAACAGGAATAAATGTTTTTTCAATTTTATTAGTTGAATACTTGCTCGTTAGCCGTCTTGTCTTGCTTACCTTCTAACCTTGTCAGCAAGAATGAAGACAAATTGCTATTCTAGAATATCATTATTAACTGTTGTGCACTTACTCATAGGTTAAGGGGCATCGCATTGTAATCAAATCCAACGGTGGCACTTCATATTTCACATGACCTTGGCAGTTCACGCTCAGCAAGGCTGTGCAGGGCAGAAAGTTGTACATTTCAACTACGCTTACAGTGTTGTTCACTCGCACCGATTTGTGGTCCAACTGTAAAGTAACTAATTTAAGTTAATACATCTTCCTCTAACCTCAAAATGTTGAAAGTGACCAACAATATTGATGCACCTGTCCACCAAGCAGTCTCAAATGATTGAAATGGAGTGCTGAAATTTGAACAAACATCAAACTCTGTGGAAACTCGCATCTGAATTTATGCTGCTTAGCCTAAAAAGTGTTGAGATTGAATTACATGTCGATCAAACCCTCATTTTGGTTTATTATTTTCAAAAAATGAACCTTTGGAATCGATTAAGAAACAATTTTTTTTAACCCCCCCCCCCCCTCAAAATTTGTTGGTTTACGTTTCAAGGTACGTAGAATCTACAAATCGAATAAAAATTTGGCCCGCCGTCCGCCGTACATGGTATATGGGTTACAATTGGGGTCTAGCTGTGCCCTGAAGCTTTTGGTTGATGTCAGTCTCTTCTTAGGTCACTTGAAATTTTGAAAACGCACTAGCTCAAAAAATTTTGATATAAAGGTATTGTTTTTTCATCATTAAGATAGTATTGAATTTTTAGAATTTTTAGAAACCACGCGGAGCTCTGTAGGACAAACCGTTCGCTCTCTACTAGAGAACTTAAGGGTTGGACTTACGATAAATCAGAAATAGGAGTGCGAATCGCAAAAGAGGCCTAATCTCCGTTCAAATTTGACCAAAATGCGATCGCTGTAAGTACGTGGTAAGTAGGTACATAGGTATATGGTCGGTAGTGGCAAAGCCGGGTTCTTTGCAGACGAGTGATTTATATAGAAAAACAATAAACCTTTGTGTAATAATATGCAGCGTTTTAGTGGTGTTTGGGAAAGTCAATTTCTATCCGTTCCAATACTTTCCTTGTCCCTTTTCAGGAGGATCGGAAAAAGATAACACAGGTGGTCTGCAGTAATATTTTGAGCAGTTTCTTTCAGATCATCTGAACCTTAAACCTTATACCGTGGTCTACTGGGATTATACTGGTCCCCTTATACCTTGGATTGGGTAGGTCTACCTACCGGCGCCTCACGCAGCTGCATTTTTCTACATAAACCCATCATTTGACCATTGAAATGTGAATAAATTTACTATATTGTATATTATTGGATTCATTAGGAAATGTACTTTTCAAAAAGCTGCACCATTTACTAATTGATGATTTTTCCGATCTCTAACCGTCAAAGATGAAATCACCTTATTTTATGGGGAAAATCAAGTCTTTCTTCATATTCGCCCCAATATCTGACTTAACGCATTATTTAAAAGTCTCCCTAAATGTGTTTAAAAACATTTAGAACAGATAGACGAGGAGTATTGTTGTATTCTCAAAATCTGAATTTTGGTGCTGTCAGTATTATCAAAAAGAAGAAAAAAGTAGGTCCATATCCAAACTATCGCTAAAAATTAAACTTTACCGATTTTTTCAAATTTGAAAAATTTGCAGTAGAGTAAAAATTGTTGATACTCAGACAGGAGAAGTTCATACAATGAAGGAAATCTGTACTTTTACTCATTTTTAAACTTTTGTTTCAGTTTTTTCAGAGTTTGGGGGGGGGGGGGGACTTTGTAATTGAAGTTTTGATTAGGTATCCGCTGTTCATCGAATCATCTGCACAATCCAAAACTTGAAGGTTATGGATATTGGAAGGCCAAAAGATCCTTCCTCCAGCTGATATTGTTCACGTCTCAAGAAGATACCTAGGTACCTAACTTAAAGCGTAGAGCGTGTTCAAATAATGACTTGATGACTTTTGAGGCCTCTCAATCTCAAAGTGTAACCAGGGACTAGAACCATCGGAGACCGAAACTTGAAATTTACTGAGCTCACCTCAATTCTGCACTCCAATATTGTGGCAAACGACAGCGATAACGCCATGAAATAAAAAGACACTATGGCTCTAGTCGTAGTCCTCATTCTGAGCGTCATCAACTTCTTGAGGAGTGGATTCAACCCATAGTGGTACAACGGAAGGAACACGGATACCGTCAGCGGATAAAAAATCAGAATTTTCTGAGGGTTATAAGATCCATTAAAAGCGTTCAGAGATAACTGGGTCGTCTGCCAGATGTATCTGCTATACTGAAAATCAAAATACTACGTTACATCATGAATTGATCCCAAAAAATAAATTTCATTGATTCTCAACTCAGTTACGAACAGTTTGAATATCATCGAAGCAACATCCCCTATCGGCCATTTCATTTCCCAACTCTTCAGGAAAAGGAAAAACACTAGGGACGGCACGATACCATCGATATATCGAAGCATCGATACTTTTTTGGTATCGATACCGATTTTTGTATCGATAATTTTGATAAAAAACTCATACCAATATATGGGTATCGATACTTTTGCCTAAAATATCGGAGGTATCGATACTTTCTTGACGATATTATCGATATTTTTCCCAAAGTTGACTGGTAAAAGAATACCAGTTTCAAGTACTGAGCCAAAATACCATATTTTGTCAGCCACAGAAAAATACTTTATTTATCGCTTTTAATATCCTTCATCGATATTCAAAAACTTTCCACAGGTTATCTCCCTATTAATCTCACACTTGCCTTTTTCAGTTCGCTGGGTTTCTTGAACAGTTCGAGTTCCTTGTTATCATTGTTCTAATTTTCGATTCACAAACAATTTTTTTTATTGACTTTTTTTTTTAAATTGAAGTGTAGGTAGCCGTTCATTTAACTTGACGGCAAATTATTGTTTTATGGTTTGATAATAAGTAAATATCATTTGTATTGTAACAAACTTAATTACTTGATCCTTCCCATTTGTAGCGGAAGGAAAAAAAAACATTGCATTGAACAGAGATTTCTAGCAAATAAGAATTGGACTAAATATAGAATGGAATGAACATTCATTTTCATTAAATTTTTGACTTTTATGACATTTTAATTACTACTGACTTTTATTACTTCTTGAAATATTGACTTTTATTGATATATTTATAATGTTAATATCTATAATTCTTAATTAACCGGGCTTTTATTTGGTTTGCGATATCATCTGGGGGTTAATTTGAAATATCGGTAGTATCGATACTTCGTGCCGATATTATCGAAGTATCGATATCTAATAATATCGGTATCGAAAATATATCGGGTATCGATACTTCCCGAGAAATATCGTAACGAAAGGAGTATCCCGTCCCTAAAAAAAACTGGTTGATACGGGCTTGCCATTAACGATGTTAATAGGGGTTGTTAACATTTTCGAGTTTTCTTGTCTCCTTCATCTAGTAGGAATAATTTGAAGCCGAAAACTCTTACAACGGGAGAAGAAGATTAGGAATAACCTAAAATCTAATTTTCGTAAAAATGGTCGATATGGGGTTTTGCATCTTAAGCGACGATATAACAAACATCAGTTCAGGTGACGCTATAGAAAAGTAATTCAAAGATAAATGTGTTTAGCTAGTTTCAAAAATGCCAAAAATTATTGTAAGTATATCCCGAACGATAGTGTCGTTAATCGGCCCAACTTCACAAGGAAGAGAATCATATAGAAGAGATTCATAAAGAAGAGATCACAGCAATAGGTCTGCATCGATGAACGACCGACATCTCAGAAAACGAATCAGGAACTTACTATAATTTAATTTGATGGTAATTTTCTTTTCAAATGAGTTTAACTTAGTTGGGTTTAAAATTTTGAAATTTTTTTTCTCACATTTTTTGGTTTTCAAAGGAAAACTTGGAAAAACACCACTAACTTTAAGATCTTTGAGTCCAATAAGGATAATGACGGGAACATACAACGGTAGAACGGAATGAACCATTTTTATCCTTTCTTCATCATCGGTAGAAAATTTCTCCGATTCATCCCTGCGATTCCTTAGTTGGGATCTCATTGCAAACTATGAAAAAAACAGCCCAATTATATATTTTATTATATTATCTAGCCATGTTATGAATAGACTTTTTTTTAATCGTTATTTGAAATACTGGATGCTCCTTCTATCAACTATTCTAACCAGATTCTTACTCAGGAGGAAACATATTGTTTAGTAATGCATGCATTCCAGGGGACGTCCCATTGGATAAGCATTAGATCAGTTTAACCAGTTGGTAAGCGATAAAACTGTTTCACTCGATGTAATTTGGTTTATTACTTTAGGCAAGAAATAGTGACCCCCCCCCCCCCTTACCATTATCTACCAAAACATTTCTAGCGGCATCGGAGCCTCGAATCTGAAGAGCATTTTAAAATCCATGATCTACGATACCCAACATGCGAATTCGAGTTCACCCCCCCATCACACCACCGCCAATGGTGCCAATCTGGCACCAAAGCGGAAATACGTCGTAACATTGAACTTTCATCTATTAGTTTTAGTAGGCGGTCCATCGAGGTGAAACACAAGAAAAAACAAAAAAATAAACACGAAATATGCGGTTTATGGTCTCCTGGCACCACGGTGGCACCACTATTAGTTCCATGGTGGTACAGAGAATAATTCATGAAAATCCGGAGGTATAATGAGAATTTTTCCTCAATTTCAAAGGTTGGGTACAATTAGTAAGCAGTGAAGGAACCGAAATATTGAAAAATCGGATATTTTGTGAATATTATCCCCCCACTTGCCCCCTTCCCTTGCGAATTTTGGTACTCGGGTGAAATTATGTACAACTCGGAAGTTATTTTAGTCAAACAAAAAAAGAAACACACAAATCGGTTGGAAATTGAGGCCTGGGCAGATTTTACAAGATTACGCCCGCAAACGCACGTTTTTTAAGCATTAACCCCCCCTTTCCCCCCCTTAAAAGGAAAAATTCAAAATTCCGGCGCCGTAGTGCACAACTAGATAGTTTTTCGCGTCGATGAAAAAAAGAACCACAAAAATCGGTTGAGAACTAAGGCCTGGACAGACGACACAAGATTATGCCCAAAAACGCACGTTTTTTGAGCATTAACCCCCCCTTTCCCACCCTTAAAAGGCAAAATTCGAAATTCCGGCGACGTAGTGCACAACTAGATAGTTTTCCGCGTCGAACAAAAAAAGAACCAGGAAAATCGGTTGAGTACTAAGGCCTGTGCAGACGACACAAGATTTTGTCACACACACACACACATACACACATACACACATACACACACACACACACACAGACATACACCTATGGTTTTTTTCGCGGATTTGGATTCAGAATGGTCTAAAACGGATTACTGTGTGGTTATTTTTTTTTTCTGTTGAGTGTTGTCCAACTTCACCCCAGATCGATCGCATAAGGACGCCCAAGTCTTACTGTGTGACGTCCTAAAAACTGGTCCCATCTGACCATCCGGATTCGTTGAAACAGTTTACTCACCCCCATAATCTTCAGCAAAGATGAATATCTCAAAGGATGGCGATAACTTACGAATGTGTGTTTGATGAATTCCTTGATGATGTTCCTGTTATCCTTTTGCTCATGGAATATCCTCAACCCAGCTAATGTAATAACTAAAAACAATATTGAAGATGTTTCAGGTAATAATTGACATTTATTTTGCAAATTTAGACATTTTTTTTTGTCAATGTCATAATTTATTATTATCTATCCTATTATTTCCCCACGCACTCTGCACATAAATGTTGTTCCCAGATATTGGGGAATGTGAGAGCTTGAGCGTTTATCAAAAATCTACTTACTGACAAATTGATTTCAGTAAGTACTTATTTATTTTAGCTGGAGGTACACTTATATCATCTTTCAAGACAAAGTATTATATTTGGACCCATCACAAAAACGACAACACAATGGTAAAATATCTGAAGTTGAAGATTCATTCATAGTGACTCCGCCTGCAATGCTTTTCCTATCGAATCGCAAATCGATTTCGTCAGTTGAAATTTCTTTATGCTTTCGCATTGTCTGCATAAAATTCCTCTACTCGTGCATCCCTGGTGCAGCTTTTTGCGTTGTCTTTCTCTGCACTTCGCAAGCGAGGTCTTCATTTCGGAGTTTTTCTTCCTAGTCCTTCTTTTGCGTTCTCTCAGCACTTTTGTGCTTGCAGCATTCCTCCAGCTCTTAGGTATGCGCTTAACAACTTCTTGTACTATAAACATCAAAGTTGACTTATTCTGAACTGGACAATTTTTAAGGTTGATTCTTCTAACGCGCCGCTTATTCACCCTCCGGCTTGAAGTGTGAGGTTTTCTTTTGTTATTGCATCTGCAAATTGATTTTCTCATAGTTCTGCTTCGAGCAGTTCTTCTGTTCCTAGTGAGAACACTACTTGTAGCTGTTCGACTTCTTTTAGTATTGCATCTGCAAATCAAACTACTGTTTCTAACTGCTCTTCTATTCCTCGCAGGAAGGTTTTTACTGCTTCTCGGAGGTCGTTTCGGTGTTCTTGTCGTTGGAAATCTGCTGCTTTTGCATCTACAGCATGTACGTGTACCCCTGCTTCCAGCTGCTCTTCTATTCTTGTTTCGAGGAGTTTTACTGTTTGACACTGGTCGTTTTATCGATCTTGTTGTTCGAGGTCTAATGGAATTGCATCTGGAATTTCCACCCACACTTCTATTTCCAACAGCTCTTCTGCTTTGTTTTGGAAGACGTATCACTGATCGTTTTGTGGTCGTTTTTGGTCGAGGTCTGTTGCTAGTTTTGTTTCCAGTTCTACTGCTTCTTTCGGTTTTTCTCCTCTTATTCGGAGGGCTTCCACTGCTTGTCGCAGGTCGTTTCTCAGTTACTGTTGATTTCGATGGTACACTTTGTTCAGACACGATCTTCATTACTGGATTTACCTCAGGCGTAGCTGGCGACGTTGTGCCTTTATTCGGACTCTTGGACTTTTTTGCTTGCAGGCTCTCCTCTGATGAATTGAAATACGTCGTAGAACAATCCATTGACTTGGAATAGATAGTACGGGTTCCATGGGTAGAATCAATCTGTCTTATAATTTGCTTTTCGTTGTTCTCTGAAAAACAAATGTCAAAAATTACTGAATGCCTAACATTAAATAGATTAACAGGTAGCGTTTGAAGAAACCGTAAATTCTTTGCTTGGAGGACCTGTTCAACCGTCAACCGTCCTTGTTTATCTTTGTGTCACATTTCTGAGGTTAGCTTGAGGAGCGTTGGTCCTTGAAAGATTCTAATACACCTTTAGAGAGTAGGAAATCTCAACCTACCATAAACATTCTTTAGGATACGAGTAATACGGATCTTATTACTTACTATAGTAGTTTTCATCATTGAATGGTTGTTTTCTCCCATTTTCAGCATACCGACGACAGGCTCTCTTAACTTTTCGAACAGTTTCGGACGCCATCAATCTTTCAACATTAGTGGACCTTCTGGATTTCTCAGGACAAAAACTCGTGTATGTAGAACTGATGTCACTGTCTTTGCTTGCACTTCTTTTCATGTCTTTTTACATTTACCTTCAGAGTAGTATTGTCTTTAGATTTGGGGTAGTAGTGTAATATAGGTTTGTATTTTTTAAAAACTGTGTTGAATAAAAATAATTGTGCAACTAATTTGAAAGCTTGGTAGTCAAGTGTGTTGCGTGTGGGCTGGACGCGGTCGCTAATGATAAATACCTAAGTACATATTTATTAGGTTAGAATGGTAATAGAAGTCAGTACATCTTCCAACTATTTTTCATGACTCCGATCACAAATGACCAATTCGTGGTTCGACCACAGTTCCCCAAAAATTTCTATCTATCAAGTTGATACAAAATGTAGTATACCAATATCTGACGCCACTATAGGCCATCTTGGTGATATATTGAGCAAGATGCGGCGCCACTTAGATTTACTTGTCAGTTATATCTGATGAAATCACGCCTCGCATTATAACGAAACCTGGGAATCTCCGCTTGTAGTGTCTGATACTAGTGCCATCACCCTAGGTATTGCAATGTCCCTCATTCATTTTCCTTAAAAGGGGTAGTTATTTTTCAAAAACTGTTATAACACTTGCTCGAGTAAACATATTGTTTAGTAATGCATGCATTCCAGGGGACGTCCCATTGGATAAGCATTAGATCAGTTTAACCAGTTATTAAGTGATAAAACTGTTTCACTCGATGTAATTTATTTATTACTTTAGGCAAGAAATACTGACCCCCCCCCCACCATTTTCCACCTTAACATTTCTAGCGGCATGGGAGCCTCGAATCTGAAGAGCATTTTAAAATCCATGATCTACGATACCCAACATGCGAATTCGAGTTCACCCCCCCCCCCCCCACACCACCTCAAAACGCCAACAATGGTGCCAGTCTGGCACCAAAGCGGAAATATGTCGTAACATTGAACTTTCATCTGTTAGTTTTGGTAGGCAGCCCGTCGAATTTCACATCCGTATTCAAGGTGAAACACAAAAAAAAAAAAAAAAAAAAAAACACGAAATAAGCGGTTTATGGCATCATGGCACCATGTCCTGGCACCATGGTGGCACCACTATTAGTTCCATGGTGGTACAGAGAATAATTCATGAAAATCCGGAGGTATAATGAGAATTTTTCCGCAATTTCAAAGCTTGGGTACAATTAGTAAGCAGTAAAGGAACCGAAATATTGAAAAATCGGATATTTTGTGAATATTATCCCCCCACTCACCCTCTCCCCTTGCGAATTTTGGTACTCTGGTAAAATCATGTACGACTCGGAAGTTATTTGAGTCAAACAAAAAAAGAAACACGCAAATCGGTTGGAAATTGAGGCCTGGGCAGAGTTTACAAGATTACGCACGCAAACGCACGTTTTTTAAGCATTAACCCCCCCTTTTCCCCTCTTAAAAAGCAAAATCCAAAATTCCGGCGCCGTAGTGCACAACTAGATAGTATTTCGCGTCAAACGAAAAAAGAACCACGAAAATCGTTTGAGAACTAAGGCCTGTGCAGAGTACACAAGATTATGCCCAAAAACGCACGTTTTTCGAGCATTAACCCCCCCTTTCCTCCCCTTAAAAGGCAAAATTCGAAATTCCGGCGACGTAGTGCACAACTAGATAGTTTTCCGCGACGAACAAAAAAAGAACCAGGAAAATCGGTTGAGAACTAAGGCCTGTGCAGAGTACACAAGATTTTGTTACACACACACACACATACACACACACACACACACACACACAGACATACACCTATGGTTTTTTTTTCGCGGATTTGGATTCAGAATGGTCTAAAACGGATTACTGTGTGGTTATTTTTTTTTTCTGTTGAGTGTTGTCCAACTTCACCCCAGATCGATCGCATAAGGACGCCCAAGTCTTACTGTGGGACGTCCTAATAAAAAAACTGCCAATTTAGAATAGACTGAAACGTAGCTTTTATTCCAATATAACTCACACGTACATTTCATACACAACAACCAAAACGGCTCAGACCCCCAATGCCGCCAACATCACATCCCCCTTCAAGACTTCATCCCTTATTACTTTTGAAGATAGCGGGCAGGACGAACCACAGGCCTACTAGAGCGAGTGGTTGCAGCAGGAGCAGGACCAACAGAAGTCTTCAACCCAACAGAACGCCTTGCTTGATTGAAAGGACGTGCGAGCAATTACAGGCTTTACGATCTTTGGCGTTGGCGTGGGCTTAGGTGATGGCATTGCAGCTCCAGATTCCTGCACCCTCTGACTTGACGCTGCAGGTGAATTGGCATCAGGATCCCCAAGAGCCGGTGAATTTGGATTTGGCTTTTTCACATCAATAGGTGTGCTGTCACTCACAGAGCTAGGCAACTCATTCAAGTAGGGAGCCAGAATGAGATGATAATGGTTCCTCCTAACCGTTTGATTCTCTGTCCTGACAAGGTAGGACCTTCGTTCCTTCAGGACTGCCACAATCTGACCGTGTCTCCTGAGATCAGTTATCCAGACATATTCGCCTACTTGTATCCAGCATGCTTCGAATCGCCATGAACCCCTTCTGCTTTCCACTCTGCCCGATTTCCCATGGCAGGTAGTCTCTATGGACTTATTCAAATTTGAAAGTTACTGGTACTTGGTGGTTGTTGACCATTTTTCAACAACCAAAACGGCTCAGACCCCCAATGCCGCCAACATCACAAAAACCTACACTTTCCCGTTAAAAGAACAAAAATGAACTTAAAGAAAATTGAAATAAGGCTACAATGCTTAATTTATCTTCAGGGTGCGGGTCTATTATTTTAGCGAGTGAGCAAGCTAGGTACCTATTGATTAAGGGAAAATGAAATTTGAGTCTACCAACAAATAGATCGTGCAGGAGTTGTTTTAAAATGAAAATTTAAATTTACACCAATTCAAATTTATTGTCGTGACAATTGGGGATGATTGTTTCTCTAAACAATACACAAAAGAGCAACAAAAATTATTTCTCGAAAAATGACACTATTTGAATATTAGTGGCAAACATTTGGCACTTACTTTGTGCATGGATGGTTAAACACTCTTTCATTGAAATATTTCGCATCCAATATGATTTCTCAGATCCAGAACGAGATGAAATGGTGATGATGAAGTCGTTCACCGTGAGAAGATGTTTCGGAATATCAAAGTTAATAATTTCACAAAAAAAAAAAAGACGAAATCCACCTCCCTACTCTACTCTCTTTCCTCACTCCAGTACCCGTTCCAAGATTAATGATGTGATTCCTCTGAAGAGGACATCACTTTACCTACAGTTGATCTTGGAGTTTGGATTGCTGTTCGGAACTGAATTGAGTGCTTTAGATACAAGTGGGACCCCCAACCCTACTAAGAATAACATACTCGCATTATGTACAAGCAGACTACTTTTCATTCTTCATCTAAAGGAACGTTCCAAAAAATCTATGCATAACTACTACGTCTACCAAGTGGGTGTGGCACATAGCTTCCTCGAATCCATATCCTGATTGTATAGATGATCCAATGCATAGCAGTTAATCTGAAAACACCAATCTCTAAGTACCTTCCACTACCGTCATAGGGCACCATCTACACGCCAATGTGGACAATCCTAGAAAATTTCATTTTGTTATGGCTGTTTTAAGGATTTTACGTTTGCGCATACGCAAAGGCTACTGTAAATTTTCAGGCCTTGATTTTCATTGGGGACCATCTACAACCTAATCTGCACAATCCCTGAAAATGTCATCGAAATCGGATAGACAACGTGGAAGTTATGGCTGTTAGAAGGAATTCACGTTTGCGCATGCGCAGTGGCTACTATCGGTCCGGAATAATGGTTTTCGTAGGGGACCATCTACAACTTAATCCGTAATCCCTGAAAATTTCATCGAAATCGGATAGAAAATGTGGAGGTTATGGCTGTTACAAGGAGTTCATGACAGACTGTGTACAGACGCACAGACACACAGACAGACAGACACGGAACCAAAATTGTTCAGAAAGGTCTGAAACGTAAAACGCGAGTGGTAATTTCGATTTTGGAGAACTAATTTTACAAATAATTTTACTTCACTCACATAGTTGGGAAATGCTGAAACTCATCCAACAAGCGCACGTGAAGAGGGTCGACGGTTCCTCCATAACAGTTCCCATAGCTAAAAACCCTCCTAGAGTTTTCCCGATGTACTCCAACTCCACTACGAGAAATTTCATATGCAAGTACCGATTTTGCTCCTCCGGCAAGTTGTACTCGTTGATGAAAATGTGCTTGAGACAATGAATGAGGCCTCCGAGTATTGCGCATACTAGCATCAACATTGATACCGTTATATAACTGTAAAAAATAAGTTAAAATTAATTATGCAGGTACACTATGTACCCCACCCCTTCACGTTACTTCTAAAGGGTGTCCCATAAGTAATCCACCAAACTTCGGGAGTAGTTTCTACAACTAATTTGCAACAAAATTGCCTCTTGGAGTTTTTTTTACCCCCTTAAAATCCGACATTTTTGATTAAATAAAATTTAAATTTTTATTAAAATATTAAAATTATAAATTTTTATTAAATTTTTTTCGTGTTTTCGACCTTACACCATTAAAACGGCCATAAATCCCTTAAATTACACTCAAAAATTAAAAATAAGGATACCGTTGGAATGAGCGTACAATTTCTCAATAGATGAGTTGTTGACCAGTCGAGAAAAATTGTAGTAAACGTTTTTTTCTTACCTCAAACATTTGTCAATTTCTGTATTTTTTGTAATTGTGATTTATTTTTCCTAATTAATACAAGTTATTTGCCAGAGAAGCTCAAAAGCTTAAAAACTGCTCCATTTCATCAGCTTTCCAACGGTATAATTTAAAAAAGTCTGCCAAGTGGGTGTGGCACATAGCTTCCTCGTATCCATAACCCGATTATATAGATGATTCGATGCATAGTAGTTAATCTCAAAACCATAGTTAATCTCGAATACCTAAAAACCTTAAAAATTTAAACAAAATTGAACCATGATTTCGTACAGTATTACTCGAGATAAGGTAAATAAAGTAAACTGAGTAGGTAAGTTAGTTTTGTTAACTCTCAAACTTTACCTGATAAAATTTCACTTACTAGAAGATATGAAGATATTCTCCCCAAAATAAGGGAAACACGAAAATAGAAACGAGAATACTCGATAGTACAACTGCAGTTCTGCAAATCAGAATAGTAAAAGTGAGATGATTCCTGTATGCAGTACAATTTAGGGGTTTCATCCTTGTCCTGGATTCGAAATATTAAAGATATTCTAATTTTTGAAAATATTTCTATTCTAATTTTAGAATACTCGTAGATTCCAAAATTATAATATTTCTATTATAATTTTAGAATATATTCACTCATTTTTACATGAATGTGTATTTTGGTATGGGTCTTTAAGATCATTTTGAAAATTTGTCTTTGTCTTGTAATGTCCGATATCCTGCAATCTGTTTGGCTGAGCTTCCTGCATTTTGTTTATTATTTTCAATAATGAACCTTCAGAATCAACCAAGAAAAAATTGTTTAACTCCTCCTCAAAATGTGTTGGTATACGTTTCAAGGTACGTAGAATCTGAAAATCGAATTAAAATTTTGCCGTCCGTCCGCCGTACGCCGTACGCAGCACTTTCCTTAGTAACTAAGGAAAGTGCTGCGTACGGCGTAGTAACTGTTACTATGGACCGATTTTGATGGAATTTGGTATATGGGCTCTATTTAGGGTCTAGTTGTGTGCCTGAGCTTTTGGTTGATTTTAGTCACTTCTAAGGGTTGAAAAATAAGGTCTGAAATTTTCAAAACGCCCCTAGTTCAAAAAATTTCGATATAGTATTGTTTATAGTATTGTTATTGTATTGTTATAGTATTGTTATAGTATTGTTATAGTATTGTTATAGTATTGTTATAGTATTGTTATAGTATTGTTATAGTATTGTTAGTTGTGTTTATTGTTTTTTGAGACCACCCGGAGCTCTGCAGGACAAGCCGTTCGTTCCCTACGAGTACTTAAGGGTTTCCCTTCGATAAAACAGAATCACGAGTGTGAATCACAAAAGAAGCCAAATCTCCGTTCAAATTTTATCTGACTAGCCTATGTCAGAACTAGCCTATCTGTCAGCCTATGAATGCGATCGCTGTTCATTTCTTCGATTTGTATTCAGTTTTGCTTTCTGAGCAACCAGTAATCAAATTTCCATATGAAGCTTTCTATTTTTCGAATCGAGTGTGAAGCGTTTAGTTCTTTCTAATAAACTTGATTGTGAAGGTGTGAAGGTATTATGTTGAGGTAGGTAGTACCTACCAATAGTTGGTAGGTAAACATTTTTAAAACGCTTTAGCTCAAAAAATTTTGCTATAGTATTGTTTTTTATAAATTTAAAATTATATTGAATCATTAGAATGGAATGAGACCACCAGAGCTCTGTAGGACAAACCGTTCGCTCCCTATGAGAACTTATGGGTTGGACGTACGATAAATCAGAAACACGAGTGTAAATCGCGAAAGGGGCCTATTCTCCTTTCTAATTTTAGTTGACCGAAATGCGATCGTTGTTCGTATATCCGAGTTGTACTCAGTTTGGCGTCCTTTATTCCTCCGAGTTGAGTTTGACGCGTTTATTAATTCAAAATAACCTTGATTGTGATGCAAAAACATGGTTGGTAGGAAGTGGCAATGGCAGGCGAGTGCTCTATACAGAAAAATAATAAACCTTTGTGTAATAATTTGCAGCGTTCTTGATTTGTTGGACGTTCCTGTATTGTGATTGGCTGTCATTGAGGCTTTTAATCGGAATGTGAATTAGCAGTAATTGAGGCTCTTGCTTCATGCTTTAATTCTGATAGTCAGAGGCAGCCGTATTTTGATTTGATAGTGGTTCCAGAATTTCGGATGGATGTTTCTTCATCTTGATAAGGTACTTCATTTCATAACTTCATTCATTTCATCTTGATTAGTAGTGCCCGTATATGGAGCTACTGCCTTTGGTTTCTGCATTCATTTTGGCAACATATTCCTGCATTCTGTTTTCCTGACGTTTCTGCTCTCTTAATGGCTGTGACTTTAGATTCTCTCTTTTGTGTTTTTAGATTATTTATGAAGGTTTTCACGAAGAAACCAACAGAAGTTGAGGATTCTGTTGGATATTATCCATGTTCCTAGGTACCTTTCTATACCAAAAATCTTTAGTTTTAGTAGTATTTCTGAATATTTTGGGTATCGACCAACCTTCCCAGTTTCAATCTACGATTAAATATTCAAGTTGGGATACCTCCTTGATAGTTGATAGTTTCTCAACACAATAAATTTTTATCATTTTCGAAACAATTGAACTTTATATTGTACCCTCATGAAAGAAAGTAGTTCAAGAAGCGGTTGTAAAATTTATTGCATACGTTAGATACAAACCTTGGAACTCCGAGCCGCGTTTTAGACACAGTTCCAGTGAGGGTTTCGCTCAAATACATTGATGCCATGAAAGCGTGACAAAACAGTATAGTGTTCGAAGGACTGATTCTCAGCGTTGATGTGCAGAAATAGAAAGAGAAACCTCGAGACAAATAAGGAGTAAATCAAAAATTATACCTTTGAAAAATAAAACTTTAGGCAACCCTTTTTTATACTGATTTGGTAGGTATCTAATCTTGTACTTATTGACCGTATAAACCCTTTCTTGGAAATTTCGACACCACTTTTATTCAGGGGTTTCAAGTATTAATTTTTATCTCGCCACTCCAATTAATTGTGAACTACCTGTATATTAATTTACCTGGTCTTTCTTCAGTCAAATTTATACCATTAAAAAATACGCTAAATACTTACTTATGACGGAAAATCGTAGGCCTCCCAATACGAACGAATACAAACATATTAGCCCTTCAGCTGCAGATAACTTGGCCATTATAATTGGTATATGTATATATAACAATACTACGGGCTCAGTATAAGATTATTATTGATTACAAATATCCTAGGGATTACGATAGTGTACATTTATAGTTTTGGAGATGATGATCTTGCGCAATGTACACTATTCTTGTGAAAAACATACTATGAATAAAAAACATGATCGAGAATGTGTTCCTGTTATTAGCGAATTTTCAAGGAAAATGAAGTTATTGCAATGCCCTCAAAATTTTTAGCATGGACTTTTCCGAAAATTTTTTTTTTTTTTAAACTGAAATCCGTTTTGGAACATTCTGAAACGATCCCTGAAGTTTTCCAAAAATCATTTGTATATGTATATATGAGTTCGTGGAGACGAGTAGAACATGAATATGGACTCCTAAAATCTCCAAAGCATGCCCAGTTCATACAGTATGTTGGTATGGTATACTGAAAATAGGAAAAAACCAAGAATCGTGTAAAAAAACTTTCTAAATGAAATTGTAACACCATTGTTCCTTTTCTTAACCTTCAATTGAAAGATTTTTTGAAAATTCGCTCATTAATTCATCCTGCATGAATGGACTTTTTTGTTGTTGTCTGGCCCGTAGCAAGGATTTGATTTCGGGGGATTAGGAGGCATTTTCTCATATAAAATCCAAAATCGTGGTTAATATTAATAAAAAGTGCTATAATTGGCTTGGTTGGTGTCAACTTGAGTTAAATCTTGTGCAGTGTTTTCACCCAAAATCCCAAATACGTGCTAATTTCATTTATTATTTTTTAGGCGAGAAGTATTGTTAGTTTGTGCCAATAAAAAGAAAAAAAACCTGTGGAATTCGTCAAAATTGTTCATAGATTCAGAAAAACTGCCGAAAACAATTAATTTTCATCTATTTAGTCCCAGACCTGTCCAAAGAGAATCTCCATAATGGAGCACTTGAAGTACCAGCTATTTTTTTTCCTTAGATGAAACAGGAGTATCCTCAATCCTAGGAGCAGTACATTTTTGGACACCTAGAAAGATACATTTTAACTTTACTTGAATTGGGATACAGTTTAGGACACTGTACGTCAAGAAAGAGGAAGAAATGAAGCATTCGAATCACTTGGTATGAGTTATGCAATATGTAATGACTCATACTTTCAACTGTGTAGTTCTCCAATAAAGGTCGAGGGAAACCCTGAGTGACTCACACCATGCACGGTAGGTAAGGTGAGGTACGGGGAACAGTGACATCAGTTGACGTCACCTTTTTCCACCCTCCTCTTACCTTGTCAAGTCCATATAAAAGGAGGACTCAGGGCTTCCCCTTTATGCATTCGTCTTCGAAAACTCGACTTGTTTATTTCTCGATCTACCTCGCCTCTTCTCTGAAGCCCACAGTTCATCGGAGGGTCTCGGTATGCGATAAAGCTCATCGCGCCGGCTTCTGCTCCCATTTACCCTAGTCGTCGTCTGCCTCCAACTAGGTATAGGTAAATGTGGTGCATCCCCCGGGTCGGCGAGCAATCGCGCCTAGGAATGTATCCGAGCTGGCGATCTTAACACTCTTGCACACGGTCTGCGGTTACCCGCGCCGGGCATCGAGTGTTGTCCCGTCCTTTGTCTTCGTTGAGTAGGAACCAATCAAATCGACAATCCGAAGGAAGCCGATCGCCTTCACGCTCCGACACGCAGTCATAACATTGGTGACCCCGAACGTTTTTGGTTTGCTATTCAACACAAAGCTAACTCGAGGATTATGGACCCACCGCTGCCGCCGCCCGCACCGGACTTCGCCGAGGCCACGAAGGTCTCAATTCCGCTCACGCTTCCGCCGTTCTACCGAGAGGATCCCCGGCTGTGGTTTATACAGCTCGACGCGGCTTTTACCGGCGCGCATGTAAACACGCAGCGCGCTCGCTTCACCCGGACCATCCCTCTACTGCCCTACGATGTGGCAGTTCAAGCGGCGGACTTAACACAAGCCCAGCTTGTGACACCATACGACGACCTCAAACAACGGCTCATCGAAATCTTCGAGCCGTCTCGGCATGCGAGGATCACGGCACTCACCGAGCATCGGCCACTGGGGGACCTCAAGCCTTCCCAGCTTTTACGCCAAATGCGCCATCATCTGGGGGACCTCACGCCTAACGACATCCTAAAAGCATTTTGGATCAAGGCGCTACCCATCGCGGTCCAAATGTCCATTGCTCCGTGGATGGATAAAACGCCAGAATTCCTCGCGCCGATCGCAGATGCTACGCACGAAATACGTAGCGCCGCAGCGGTTCATCAAATCGAACCGGACTGTAATACTGAGGCGGTAGCTACGAAGCGACCTCCGAGACGAAATAGCCCCGCACGACAGTACCAGCGACCTCGTCCGCAATCTCCGACTCAACAAAAAGGTATGTGCTGGTACCATTTTAAATACCGCGACAAGGCGACTAAATGTCGACAGCCTTGCTCATTCAAAAAGGTACGATGGCAGGAAAACTAGCGGGCCCGCCTGTTTACAAGGCGGGCGCCCCTTTCCAAGACATTTCCAACCGACTATTCGTCAAATGTCATAAAAATAATATACCTTTTTTGATCGATACGGGGGCTAGCATCTCAATTCTTCCGAACTCTTTAGTTCATCGGAAGAACAAAACATCCGACTACCTACTTTTCGCCGCGAACGGCACCGCCATAACGACCTATGGTAATTTTACAACGAAGGTTTATCTACAAAACGACATATACGAATGGACTTTTGTAGTTGCGGACGTAAAACGACCCATTATCAGAGCTGATTTTCTCGGATATTTTGGCTTACACGTTGACCTGAAAAATCGATCATTATTCAACCCTAATTCGCAAAATCCAATACGAGGGTACGTCAACACGGTCAATTCCGGCGTCACTACCGAACCTACTCCGCCGACCTTCGTCAACATACTCGACAAATACCGACCGGAGAAGCGATCTGCATCCCATCTCTCCACGATAAAGCACTTCATTGAAACCAGAGGTCCGCCGGTCACAGCGAAAAGTAGACGTCTTCACCCCGAACAACTCCGTCAGACAAAGGAGCACTTCAAACAGCTCATCAACGACGGAATTATCCAACCCTCGAAATCACCTTGGGCCAGTCCTCTGCACGCGGTACCTAAACCAAATGGTACTTGGCGCTTTTGCGGTGATTATCGTCGGCTCAACGAACGCACGGTCGGAGATCAATACGCCGTTCCGCATCTTCGAGATTTTTCGTCTCATTTACACGGATGCACGATTTTCTCCACGCTCGATATTTCGCGTGCGTTTCACCATATCGACGTGAACCCTCAGGACATTCCGAAAACAGCGATTATAACGCCATTTGGACTGTACGAATACAGAAAAATGAATTTCGGATTAAAAAACGCTGCACAGTCGTGGCAGCGATATATGGACCAAATCCTTCGAGACTTCGACTTTGTCTTTTGTTTCCTAGACGACGTCTTAATCGCGTCTCGAAACACTAAGGAACATGAACGCCATGTTAAAGCGGTCCTCGACGTTTTCGCTGCGGAGGGTCTCACGGTAAACAAGGAAAAATGCGTCCTTGCCAAAAAAGAAGTGACTTGTCTTGGTCACATAGTCAACGAGACTGGGATACGTCCGGTACCTAAGAAGGTGGACAATCTCACGACATTCCCTCTTCCGAATACTGTCACCGACCTACGCAGGTTTTTGGGGATGTTAAATTTTTACAGACGGCACATTCCGAACGCGGCTGTACACCAACAGCCGTTAATAAATGCGATTCCGCAGCCTTCTAAAAAGAAGGACCGTCGCTCGATTGAATGGACGGAAGAAATGAAATCCGCATTCAATAAATGCAAAAACGATTTGCAAAATGCAACTACGCTGGCTCATCCTTCTCCGAAAGGTCGACTCTCCATTACTACGGATGCCTCGGACGTCGGAATTGGCGCGGTGTTACAACAGGAGGTCAACAACGAGACGTCACCCCTAGGATTTTTCTCTAAAACTTTATCAACAGCTCAACAGAAGTACTCCACTTTCGATAAGGAGCTTCTGGCTATTTACGAAAGTGTAAAGCATTTCAGAGACTTCGTAGAGGGACGTACTTTTCATATTGTGACTGACCACAAACCGCTCACCACGTCGCTCCATCAAGACCGAAAAACGGCCTCGCCTCGTCGTATTAGGCAAATGGAGTTTATCAGCCAATTCACGACTGATATCCGATATACACCGGGCACCTCCAACGTAGTCGCTGACACATTATCTCGGCCTTCGCTCGAACTTCACGAGCTCACGACTTTTCCGTCCGGAAAAGATATTTTCCTAAATCAACAGACCGATGAATCACCCGAGTTCCGCAACCTTATTTCGACCGGGCGTCTCGAAGAAACCCAGGTACCTGCGCTCGACCTCTCACTGTGGTGTGATACGACATCGGACATGCCTCGCCCGTTTGTTCCTAAACGACTTCGCCGCAAATTAATTGAACACTATCATTCATTTAGTCATCCAGGAATACGCGCAACACGAGACCCTAATTCGCGCGAACTTTTTTGGCCTCGAATGAACACGGAAATACGGGAATATGTACAGGCATGCGCCAAATGTTCGAAATTCAAAGAATTCCGCCACCCTCAAATTCGCCCAGCGGAATTTGACGATTCGCTTCCCTTCGAAGAATTAAACGTTGATCTCGTGGGGCCTCTTCCGGATTCGCAAGGTTATAAATATCTGTTAACCCTAATCGACAGGCATACCAGCTGGCCGGAATGTATCCCATTACGAACAATAACTACAAAGGCGGTTACTGACGGCATCCTTAACAATTGGATAGCGCGATTCGGTTGTCCATTAACGATTATTACCGATCAAGGCAGACAATTTGAGAGTGCAGAATTCTCCGAATTCCTAAAAAAATTCGGCATCAAACGCAATCGCACAACGGCCTACCATCCTGAATCGAACGGAAAAATCGAGCGATGGCATAGGGATTTAAAAAACGCCCTACGTACTGCTACTTCCTCGCCATCATGGTCTAAGGATCTTCCGACCATTTTATTAGGGCTCCGCACTACCATTCGGTATTCGGACGGTTACAGCGCCGCCGAACGTACTTTTCGTGCGCCCCTCCGCCTCCCGGCTGACCTATTTCCGCCTCAACCGACGGAATATCACCGACCGCCCGCAAAACCCTCGACGGACAAACGCCCACGGGTTTTCCCCGATACATTCCAAAACGCAAAAAGGATGTTTTTGCGAGAAGAAGGGCTTCGAAAAGGCTTGAACCCCCTCTACTCCGGCCCTTACGAAGTGGTTAACAAAGGAGAGCGAACGGCTACGCTGCTTATTGACGGCTCCCAGGTAACCGTCTCTCTCAGTAGGTGTCGGCCGGCTTTCGGTATTTCCCCCACCACCACAGGGACGGATTTACCTGAGGTACCTCCAGACACAAACCTACTCGAATCATTCGACGATAGCTACCCAACCGGTAAACAACGCTCCCGCCCGCACGACTCCCAATACAGTCACTTCTCACGGCTCAACCAACTTCGCCACGCCGCGACGAACTCGCCTCTGCGCACATACGCGCAAGTCGCAGCCGCCGGACACCCAACAACAGGTGCTAAAAGCGCCGCGGCTCAATGTCCAACCGCTCGATCTCCCGTTTCACTTCAACGACTCACTGCTCACAATCCACCACTCCTCCATCATACTAGTCAACGTGAATCGAAGGGACACTATGAAGAAGGAGAATATTAACGTGAACCTGCTAGTTGAAAATACGATTCAAGATGTTTTTCCGCCTACGAACAAACCCGTTACTTACGACCATGAAGACTCCAACATCGCCCGTATTGCGCCAGGGGATATCCTGCGTATCACGATCAACGTGGAAATCAACAACTCCGCTTCACGCAGCCAGTCTTCACTCGACTATATCGTCACGATGCAAATCCACGAGTGCAACATCTACGAACTCCGCTTGTACGAGAAAACGGTAGACGGATTACAGCTGAACCATTTTTATTTTCCGATTATGCAACATGGTTAAATTCAAACTATACTCTACCAACTGCTTCTGTTTATTTGATCACACATTGTACTCGCTTATCATAACACTTCAATATTTTATCTTTATTGTACGAACTGGGGGACCTATGTAATGACTCATACTTTCAACTGTGTAGTTCTCCAATAAAGGTCGAGGGAAACCCTGAGTGACTCACACCATGCACGGTAGGTAAGGTGAGGTACGGGGAACAGTGACATCAGTTGACGTCACCTTTTTCCACCCTCCTCTTACCTTGTCAAGTCCATATAAAAGGAGGACTCAGGGCTTCCCCTTTATGCATTTGTAATAAAGAGAAATGGTTTAGTATTTTAAATTTGATTTTGACTTTTAATGAATTTAGGATGAGTTTAGATTCTAATGTTGCAGAATTAGGATTGAATCACAGAAGAATTCTGTGGAAAGTGAAATAGGAAACTTACTATTAAAACGAAGATTATTGGTATAGCGTTAGGCAAATGCACTGGAATGATTCTAATACAAGGATTATTATGTGAAATTTACGTTTATATTAAAATATTATGTTCCTATGGACAAGTATACTTTCTTTACTCAATCCTAGTCCCGTTAGGTTATTTGCTTTAAGCTGTGTGTTCCTAGGGATTTCTCTCAGGTAGAAGGGTGCAATGAACTGAGGGTTCTTGAGGTTATTACTCCTACCTAATGGTTGAAATTCCTGAGAGGTTGCTGCCACCACCCTGGGTCGTATTTGGACACAGGGAATTACCAAACCTTTTTACCTGCAATATACCTGAATGAGTGAAAAGAGGGTGAACTGCTGAAATAAGTAACGACAGGTTAACACGTAGGGTTTTTATTCAGAAAAATAGCAATATTAAACCGTGAAGCGGAATTGGTTTCAAACGGCTCTGAAGGAGCTGACTTTCATTGAATATTAAGAATTATGCTTCAAATACTTCAACACTGTTACGCACGTTATTTAAGTAAATGTATGAACACAATATATATATGTTGTATGACGATATTTTCTTATGTCTAACTATGACTTAGACTTTGACTGACTTTTACAATAACAAATTGACTTAAGATTAACTTGACTTCTACTATCCTTCGACTTTACTTCTATATTACGACTTGGTTACGATTTCAACTTTACTTTACAGGACGTTATGTTAAGGGGGGGAGTTTTTGCCAGATTTTTGAGAAAGTAAGCGCTTACTGGGATTTTGAGGGAATGGGCTCACCCTTTAGCCGAGCTTGGATCGTTTGTAGATCTCCGTAGCAGGTAAGTTGTCCAGGGCCTCGTCCGAATAAGGCTTGTAGAAAGGGGGTGCCTGGAATCGGGGCAGTTCTGCCTCGGTTCGGAGTTCGATCTTGACACTGGGTCGATCTGGGCGGCGAAACGGAGAAGGCGGCGGTGTCGTGGAGTTTTGGGCCTTGGCTAAACAAAACTGCACGAACACTGACTGGCGGGTAGACACTTTATACTTTTATGTGAAATGTTCGCACTGGATCACCACGGTAAATTCTCAGTTCATAAAGGTCTCGTTACAAGGAGAGGGGATGAGTCGTGAGCTGGGTTCCAACACAATGGAGACGCGTGACTGTAGACTGAAGTCGGCGGGAGGGGGCAGGCCCTTATAACCCCTCGGCCATCTTGGAAATTGGCGATGGGGAGGGTTCCGACGGTGGCGCGCTCGGTGTTGGTGATCTCATGGCGGACATCGATGTTCGGTTATACGGTTGCTCGGGGTGATTTGTATGGAAGTAGGCAGTTGACATGGAAGTAGGTTTGCTGACAGGGAACTAAATGGTGATTTATGGAGTTGAGAGATGGGGTTGCTAAACTGGCTCATTACACCCCCCTCTTCTCCCAAGGCCGATGCCCTCATCGGCTACTTGCCCTTGGTGACGGATGGAATCGGCAATGTGGTGTCTGGCGAAACCTTGAGCAATGCTGTTTCGTATCTCCAACGTCGACAACCTGAGCATTTGGGTGGACGTGCTTCGGCATGTTCTTCTCGAAGGCAAGGTTGTGGGAACGAAGGGTGTTCTGATGGATATTTCTGGCAGGCCGCAGCAAGCCGGTTCCAAAAACTCTTGCAGCTGGAGCAACGGAATTTGATCAGTTCTTTCGGGATCTTGTCGCAGACGGGGCATGGCGCAGCATTGTTTATGGTGGTATTTTCTGGCTCATCCTCGCGGGCAGGGGTAATCGGTGAGAAGGATGGCGATGGCTCTTCCACTTCCGTGCGTTTGGTCGCAGGCGGCCTTGGCTTGGTCTTTGGCTTGGTTTTCTTCTCAGTCTTTGCCTCACTGTCAGAAGACGACGATGAAGATGACGATGACGAAGATGAGCGGGCACGCCTTCGGGGAGTGGAAGCAGTTGCTTCTCCGGTGGCCGATTCCCAAGCATTTTCCAATGAGGCCGACGATTGGTTAAGGGCATTGCTGCTTTGGATCGCCATGACCCGTTGCTCCAAACCTCTTAATTCACATCGTAGCTCCTCGACAGGGTTAGGGGTGCCTCCTGCTGAAAGACCAGCTGCATCCGAGCTGACAGCCTTGCTCAGGTTGTGTGAGAGCCCGGCGATGCAAATCATAATTTCCTTGCGTTGCTCTGGCATGTCGGCGAATTCAGTCAGCCAGGTTTGCAATTGTGCCATGCATGCTACGGTACGTTCAACCCATCCTGGGCTGCCTACGTTTATTGTGGGTACTGGCTCTAAACGGGGTCTGGGGAACGCCATGTCCTGAAACAAAAGAATTCAGCCTTCTTACACTTCTACCCCAGGTCTCTCGCATCCGTTACTCCACCTCTCCGCCCAATCCGCACGCGCTCGCGATACCGTTCCCTAACTCCTAGGTGTTGGTGAACTCGAGGCTAGTCTTTCCCTTTGGCTACCTATGAGATGGATCTCTGCCTTGACTCTCCTCTACGACGTCCGGATTCAGGTATTGGGTAGGTGAATGAATACAAGGTAGGTGTAATAATAATTCTTATGTTTTACAGGTTAAATTTCGTTTACATGAATAAATTTCCCTTTGTGTTATTATTTAATTTTTTTTTTTTTTTTTTTTTTTTTTTTTTTTTTTTTTTATTTTTTTTTTTTTTTTTTTTTTTTGTTCAAACAATTTACATAAATTTGTTGCTTTTTATGTTACAGGTTATACTTCGGTTTCCTTCGGAGCGACTTCAATTGTGGACACCTTGCCGGTATGCAACTTCTTGTAGTCGATGACTTTTCGGGGTCGCAGACTGTATGAAGAGGTGGTGGTACTGGTATCGGCGTTGGGCAAAGTTCGTTCTGCGATCGGTTCGTCCGGCGGACGGTTGCATGATTGCTCCAAGCGTTCGAGATCCGGAGTAACACAGGTTCGTTCTATGAGTTCGGGTTCTGCTTCGTCGTCCGATTCAAACCATGGGTCAAGGTCGGGTTGCTGAGTTCCGGCGGGGGCATCTGGTGCGGAGGCCTCGCGCCTGTGCGGCTCCTCCCGCGTGATTGCTTCATCCGGGACTCGGTTGACGAATGCTGGTTTCAACCTACTAAGATGATAACGAGTGGTCTTTCCTAGAGCATCCTCGACCTCGTAATTTACATCGGTGAGCCTTCTGGTAATAGTGAGAGGTCCTATCCAGGGATTCCAAAACTTACGGGTGGCATCCGCTGGGGCAACCATTTGGCGCGCGTATACCGGCTGGCCCACCTCCAATTCCCTCATATGGCGCCGATTGTTGATGGCTTTCTCCCGAGCGCACCAGGCCTTTTTGATTTGACTTTCTGCCAGCTGTCGTATTTTCTGAAAGCAGGGTTCGGATGGATTACGGTGTGGTTCATCGGTGGCCGTCAGTTCCCGGTTGTTTGGGAGCCGAACCTCACGTCCATACGTCAACTGGAACGGCGAATATCCTGTACTATGATGAGGCAAGTTTCGATATGCTGCCAGAGCGAACGGTAATGCCGCCTCCCATCCTCGCACGGTATCTTGAAGCTTGGCAACGATATTTGCTAGGGTTCTGTGGAACCTTTCGCAAACACCGTTGCTTTGCGGATGGTATGCTGACGTTTGGATATGGCGGATGTTCCAGTTAGTACACAGATTTCTAATTACGCTAGACACGAAGGCGGCTCCCCGGTCCGACACCAGTACTTCCGGCGCTCCGTGCGTTGGGAGGTATTTTGTTGTCAACACTCGGGCCGTGGTTTCTGCCGTGCAGTTTGGGGTTATATACACTTCAGCATACTTGGAGAAGTGGTCGACCACCGTCAGTAGATATTTGGCAGAGTGGGTTCCCTTCAGGGGACCGACGTAATCAATTCCGACTATTTGCCCTACACGAGTGGGAAGCTCAGGTCGCTGTATCGGCGGATTCAGATTGTTAGGGGTGTTGCGTTTCTGGCATTGTGGACAACTCTGTACGAAACTCTTGACGTCCCTTGACATCTTTCGCCAATACCCGTAGCGCCTCGCGATACTCTCAGTGACGTCCACGCCTGGGTGACCTGCCCATAGTTGTTCGTGGCAATTTGTCAGGAACCATCGTCGCAGTGTCTGTGGTATTAGGGGCACCAACTCCTCTCGTCCGTTTGTGTCAGCAACAAACTTCCAAAGTTCTCCGTCCAAGCGAATGCGCGGATTTGTGTTTTCACGATCCAGACTTCTGATCCACGGGTCCAGGGCTTGCGCTGCAAGGAGTAGCTCTCTCGGCATGCTTAGGGTGGTAATAGCTCCAATCGGAATCCTACTAAGACCATCGACGTGGCCCATTTTGGACCCAGGCCGATACCTCGCCTCATATTCATATTCTGTGAGCCGGAGGATCCATCTTCCGATACGGGAGGTGGGATCTCTGATATTCATGGCGGCTGTCAATGCGGCATGGTCCGTCTGGAGGATGAAACGGCGCCCCAACAGGAATTCCTGAAAATGACGCACCGCCCAGACCACCGCGAGCAGTTCGCGCTCTGTGGTTGAGTATCGGGTTTCAGCGTCGTTCAGTACGCGACTGGCGTAAGCCACTGGATGACTCTCTCCGTCGATCTCCTGTGAAAGGACCGCACCGATAGCCTTCCCTGAAGCGTCCGTAGACAGCACGAAGGGTCGTTCGAAGTCGGGGTAAGCGAGCACGGGTCCGGTCATGAGCGCCTCCTTCAGAGCCTCAAAAGCTGCCTGCTGCGCCTCTGTCCACACGAACGGTTCGTTCTTCCTTAACAATTTATTCAAAGGGACGACAATTTCAGAGTAGTTGACAATGAATCTTCGATAAAATCCGGCGAGACCGAGGAAGGAACGCACATCGCGGGCGGTAGTTGGTACTGGATGGTCTCGTATAGCCACGATCTTGTCAGGGTCCATCTCGACTCCGTTAGCGGTCACCATGTGCCCCAGATAATTTACCCGATCCTTCAGGAACTCACACTTTCGGAGATTTAATTTGAATCCCGTTTCCTCAAAGCGCCTCAGGACTGTCTGCAATAATTCTAGATGTGAGTCCACGTCTTCGGTAAAGAGAATGACGTCATCTAGATAGATCAGACATCCATGTCCTATGATTCCATCTAGAACATCATTCATTGCGGCCTGGAAGGTTGCTGGCGCGTTTTTGAGTCCGAACGGCATTCGAGTATATTCGAAGTGTCGATTTAGGGCAGTGAAGGCGGTCTTTTCTTGTGATTCCGGTGCGACGGGTATTTGGTGATACCCCATGGTCAAGTCGAGCGTCGTGAACCACTTGCTATTTCCCATTAAGGACAAGGTTTCTAACAATCGTGGTAACGGATATCTGTTTCCCTTGGTTATCGCGTTCAGCTCCCGGTAGTCGGTACAGAACCTCCATCGCTGGGGTTCTCCGGGCGGAGTCTTTTTCTTCGCCACGACAATAGGTGCATTCCACGGGCTTTTCGAAGGTCTGATTATTCCCTCCGCGAGCATGTCATGGACCTGATCTTCCACGAACTCCCGTAGGGCGTGTGGCACTGGATAAGGTTTTCGGCACGTCGGTCCAGCATCTCCCGTCTCGATTTCGTGCGACACCTCCATACTACATCCGTCTTTTCCAGGTTTGTCGAATAAATGTATATTTTGCAGGAGACATTGTTCGATCCGTCGTCGGTCGTCACCAACCAAATGACTCAACTGCTGGCGGATGTGTGTTACGGTATCCTCGCGAGAGGGTTGATCATCCCAGACCTCCGTGGGAAGTTCCTCAAGGTTTTGCAAATTTTCAGGTACCACCGCTCCTACTGCAGCTGGCTTCCGTTCGAGAGTGGTTCGGGGTTTCTTGGCCACGCGTTCACTCGGGTCGTACAGCTGGGGTTTTGGATTCGTTGAGGGCCGTCTCTTCACCGGTGCGTTCTTTGGATATGTCGATCGAGATGGCTCGTCTTTCTTGGTCTTTACCTTCAATCTACGCAAATGGTTCAACATTTTGGGGCTCTCCCATACTGCGCCAAGTATCATCTGACCTCCGGTTTCGTTATTCGTCATGGTGACGATTCCGGTGTCCGTGCGGATTTCGATCGGGAACTTTCCCAATAGATCGAGTCCCATCAAGTCCAAGTGTGAATCAGGTCTTCGGAAAACATAAAATTTGTGCGACGTTCGCTTATCCCCTATCCGCACAGGCAGTTCTTGTGTTCCTAACAACGGTAATTTTTGACCGTCCGCTCCCCAGAGCTCGGTGTTAGTTGGTTTTACAGGAACTCCTGGTACTGGGTGCGATAGTGCGGATACTGCTGCGCCGGTGTCCAATATTACGTCACGGTTGTATTTTCCCAGTCCGATTTTCATTCGAATCATCGGACGCGTAGTACAATTGACCGTCGCCTGGAAAGCTACCAACTCGTCGCCGCGCACCTCTTCCTCGGGGTTCTCCTCTGATGGCTGTGTGACGACTGCTGCTGCGGTTCCGGCGAGGTTTCCTCGTGGTTGCGATACCGGCAGCATCTTCTTTTTCCGCAAGCATTCATTTTCTAAATGCTCTCGCGCGCCACAAAAGTCACAAAAGATCGCGCTCTGGATACCATGTGGACAGTTGACTGGAAAGTGAGCGTAGTCACCGCAGTACAAACATGGATATCTTGGCGTCGGCGAAGGTTGTCTCCAGGTTGATCTGTTTGGTCCGGGGTAGGGGGGGCTCGTTATTGGATTCTTGGGTGCGCCTTGCGATCCCAATTTTTGAGGGCACTTCCCGGAAAAATGTCCGAGTTCTCCGCAGGTATAACATTTTAACGCTTCTTTATTCATAACGCCCGCTATGTCCCATTTGAAATCTGCTGCTTGCTCGCTCTGGGTCGTGTCTTCTAGGTCCTCAGCTCGCTTCACTGCTTCTTCCAATGTGTCAGGGAGATTGCTTTGAAGGAAGGGGCTGATTTCCTTATTTATCCCTCTGACGAAGGCGCGGAGGGTTTTTGCCTTTACCCACTCCTTCTGTTGTGCAGCGGTAAGCTCAATTTCATTACGGACGGCGGTTTTTGCGGTTTTTATCAATTTCTCTGCGAACCGTCTTACACTTTCTTCGGGCTGCCTCTTCGTTGTCCATAGGCGAATCATCGCCTTTTCGGGGTCCTCACTCTCATACCACTGGAGTATGGCATCTCGTAGGGTAGTGTAGGGTTGTGCTCCTAGATCTTCTTGTAAGAACCTCTTGGCTCCTCCTCTCAGGCGAGTACGTAGAAATCGTAGTCGCTGTTCTTGATCGAGGTCGTGTGTAGCTTGTTCAACTTCAGCGAAGAACGAGGCGGCCGAAATGGAATCGGGTTCGTCCGGGTTCCACGGTTCGATCTCTAAGAATAGCGATCGTGGGAGATCTCGTTGTTGGGGTGCCTGTCCTCCTTGAGTCGGGGATTGGGCGCTTCGGAAGAACTCTCCCATCCTATTCATGGCCTCTGTCATGGCGTCGGCCAACTCCACTGTCGTTTCAGTCGCTTTCTGCCAGGGCTCCATTTTGATGCTTGTAGGATTTTTCACAATTTTACGAAAAGAACTAGAAAAGGCCCGGGCAATAATCAGAAAGTATTCACTACACTTTTCCCGCAACACTGAATTCGTTGGTCGAGAGGGTCAAGCAGATAATGATCCAACTTCCTACCCAAGGGAACTTTTCTGAATGCGAGTTCGAAATAGAATTTGTTGTTGATTATTTGAAAATTTGGTGTTGGTTCGAACTGATGATCGGTTCGACCTCTGCACCGATATGGATCTTGACTCGATCCGAACTGTGAAGCAGTTCGTTCAATATCTATATGCAAGGGAGGTCGGTTCGAGTTGCGAATCGGTTCGAATCGCGCTTTGGTCCGAACAGTGAATCGGTTCGAATATTGGTCAGTTCAGCAGTGATCAAGTTCGAACTGTGGTTCGGTTCGAACTGTGCACTGGTCTGTTTTGGGGATTGGTATGAGTTCTGCCTCGTTTCGAACTGTGATTCGGTTCGAACGGGGTACCAATACGGTTTTAAGATCGGGTCGGACTGTGACTTGGTCCGAACAAGAGTTAGTATAGTTCGAAATTGGGTCGAACTTGAATCGGTACGAACAGAATATCGGTACAAACGGAATTCGGCGGAGTGTGGAGCAACAATATTTGACAATTTACACAAGAAAAAGTACGAATTGCGTACTAAATTGACTCTCTGCGCTCCTCTCACTTTCCGGCTGAATTATTTTGTTTGTACAAGTGTGCGTGTTCTAGATGTGTGACATATGTTTTAAATGAAATTTTCAAAATTGATGCTAGATTACTTAATATTTCTAAATTACGATTACAAATTTCAGGAGTCTGATCACTCTTCAAACTCTTAGACAGGTATTTGCTTCTTGTTTGGGTCCCGAAAATCGCAATTTTCTTTGATCCCACAGCTGGTCACCAATTGTGATAAAGAGAAATGGTTTAGTATTTTAAATTTGATTTTGACTTTTAATGAATTTAGGATGAGTTTAGATTCTAATGTTGCAGAATTAGGATTGAATCACAGAAGAATTCTGTGGAAAGTGAAATAGGAAACTTACTATTAAAACGAAGATTATTGGTATAGCGTTAGGCAAATGCACTGGAATGATTCTAATACAAGGATTATTATGTGAAATTTACGTTTATATTAAAATATTATGTTCCTATGGACAAGTATACTTTCTTTACTCAATCCTAGTCCCGTTAGGTTATTTGCTTTAAGCTGTGTGTTCCTAGGGATTTCTCTCAGGTAGAAGGGTGCAATGAACTGAGGGTTCTTGAGGTTATTACTCCTACCTAATGGTTGAAATTCCTGAGAGGTTGCTGCCACCACCCTGGGTCGTATTTGGACACAGGGAATTACCAAACCTTTTTACCTGCAATATACCTGAATGAGTGAAAAGAGGGTGAACTGCTGAAATAAGTAACGACAGGTTAACACGTAGGGTTTTATTCAGAAAAATAGCAATATTAAACCGTGAAGCGGAATTGGTTTCAAACGGCTCTGAAGGAGCTGACTTTCATTGAATATTAAGAATTATGCTTCAAATACTTCAACACTGTTACGCACGTTATTTAAGTAAATGTATGAACACAATATATATATGTTGTATGACGATATTTTCTTATGTCTAACTATGACTTAGACTTTGACTGACTTTTACAATAACAAATTGACTTAAGATTAACTTGACTTCTACTATCCTTCGACTTTACTTCTATATTACGACTTGGTTACGATTTCAACTTTACTTTACAGGACGTTATGTTAAGGGGGGGAGTTTTTGCCAGATTTTTGAGAAAGTAAGCGCTTACTGGGATTTTGAGGGAATGGGCTCACCCTTTAGCCGAGCTTGGATCGTTTGTAGATCTCCGTAGCAGGTAAGTTGTCCAGGGCCTCGTCCGAATAAGGCTTGTAGAAAGGGGGTGCCTGGAATCGGGGCAGTTCTGCCTCGGTTCGGAGTTCGATCTTGACACTGGGTCGATCTGGGCGGCGAAACGGAGAAGGCGGCGGTGTCGTGGAGTTTTGGGCCTTGGCTAAACAAAACTGCACGAACACTGACTGGCGGGTAGACACTTTATACTTTTATGTGAAATGTTCGCACTGGATCACCACGGTAAATTCTCAGTTCATAAAGGTCTCGTTACAAGGAGAGGGGATGAGTCGTGAGCTGGGTTCCAACACAATGGAGACGCGTGACTGTAGACTGAAGTCGGCGGGAGGGGGCAGGCCCTTATAACCCCTCGGCCATCTTGGAAATTGGCGATGGGGAGGGTTCCGACGGTGGCGCGCTCGGTGTTGGTGATCTCATGGCGGACATCGATGTTCGGTTATACGGTTGCTCGGGGTGATTTGTATGGAAGTAGGCAGTTGACATGGAAGTAGGTTTGCTGACAGGGAACTAAATGGTGATTTATGGAGTTGAGAGATGGGGTTGCTAAACTGGCTCATTACACATTCGTCTTCGAAAACTCGACTTGTTTATTTCTCGATCTACCTCGCCTCTTCTCTGAAGCCCACAGTTCATCGGAGGGTCTCGGTATGCGATAAAGCTCATCGCGCCGGCTTCTGCTCCCATTTACCCTAGTCGTCGTCTGCCTCCAACTAGGTATAGGTAAATGTGGTGCATCCCCCGGGTCGGCGAGCAATCGCGCCTAGGAATGTATCCGAGCTGGCGATCTTAACACTCTTGCACACGGTCTGCGGTTACCCGCGCCGGGCATCGAGTGTTGTCCCGTCCTTTGTCTTCGTTGAGTAGGAACCAATCAAATCGACAATCCGAAGGAAGCCGATCGCCTTCACGCTCCGACACGCAGTCATAACACAATAAAACAATTGGATTACAAAGAGTTATTGTTTGAGTAAATTTTATATTTACTGTAGGACTAGATGTAGATATACGAGGATATTTTACATCATTTTTTTAAGGATTTATTTTTCTATTTACTATTGGAGGATTAACAGGAGTAATTTTAGCTAATTCATCTATTGATATTATATTACCTGCATGATACGAGTCATGTAGTAGTCCATTTCCATTATGTTTTATCCATAGGAGGCATTTTTTTGCCATTATTGGAAGACTTGGTCAATGATATCCCTTATTTACAGAATTAACAACACTTTCTGGGATACCTCGACGTTACTCAGTCTGTACTGCTCCATTTACAACTTGAAACGTAATTCCATCAATTCGGTCAAGTATTTCATGTTTGGAAGCAATTATATTAATTATGATTATTATTTGAAAAAGTAGTATTTCATAAAGAAGAATTATTTTCCAAGAGAATATGTCTATAAAAATCGAATGAATACAAAAAACACCACTTGGCAAACATTTTTATGCTGAATGGGGTGTGAGCATAGGTCGGAAAAACTGTTTATTGTTGTTTTTAATGTTCTGAGAATTTTGACACCAACTGCGACCTTGTAGCGTGAAAAGACCTTTTTCTACGATTTTTCAAAGTTTCGAATGTTTACGACGTCACAATGAGCTGAGGTGCGCGTGACTTCATAACCATTCGAAACTTTGTAAAATCATAGAAAAAGATCTACTTACTCATTCAAAAAGAGAACGGCTGGTGTCAAAATTCTCAGAATAAGGTCTGCTTTCGATAAAAAAATTTTTAAAAAATCAGGCTGTGACATAATAGTGCTATGAATGCAAGATTCACGAAGATATTTATTTCATTAGAAAACCCTAACATGATTAAATTTATCATTACAAGATGCAAATTCAACATTAATAGTACAATTATTATTATAGTACAGTTATTGAATAAACAATTAATTTTCGACAACAACACCAAAATAAAACAGTTATCAAACAACGGTCTGAATAGCCTCAACAGTATAAATATTAATCATATCAGTATGGGGTGTGCGCATGGATCGGAAAAACTATTTATTTTTGTTTATATGTTGTAAACTAGACTTCATTCTGAGAATTTTGACACCAAACGCGATCTTCTAGCGTGAGAAGACCTTTTTCTATGATTTTCCAAAGTTTCGAAAGTTTATGACGTCACAGTGAGCTGAGGGGCGCGTGACGTCATAAACATTCGAAACTTTGAAAAATGATACAAAAAGATCTACTCATTCAAAAAGAGAACGGCTGGTGTCAAAATTCTCAGGATGAGGTCTACTTTCGATTAAAATTTAAAAAAAAATCAGGCGCACCCACCATTAATTATTATTAGAAGATTTGAAAGTGACAGAATAGTGCTATGAATGCAAGATCCATGAAGATATTAATTTCATTGGAAAACCCCAACATGAATAAATGTATCTTTACAAGATGCAAATTCAACATTAATAGTACAATTAACAGTTATTGAATAAACAATTAATTTTTGACAACACCAAAATAAAACAGTTATCAAACAGCGGTCTGAAGATTCTAAGCATAAATATTAATCATAGTCATCATATTCATCATCATCATATGCATCAGAGGTGGGTTGTGGCTGGACTTGATCATCGCTGCAATCGAGCCCGCCATCTAAAGAGTTCAATCCTTTCATGCAGCATCCATACTTCTTCAATGCATTATTTATCCTGGTCATTGTCTGCTCTTCAAGTTCTCCAACTTTTTGGGAAACATCTTCGAGTCGGCCGCGCATTTTCATCACCTCCAAAGTGATTTTTTTCTTCAACTGATTGTAACCCGTTCTTACCTCTGAGAGCAGTTGATCAACAGAACCTTCAATGGATATTTCGTCCATTCCTTTTACGAATTCGGCCAGGTTCATCAAGTGCAGGGAAGCACGTTTGAGTTTGGCTAGCTGAAAGTCATAACTTTGGAAATATTTATCGAGCGGCTGAGTAAGGATTTTTTTCTCAATTTCGAAGGTTCCTAGCAAGTGATTTTTGTCGATGTGAATTGAACAAGGAGAATGATGCGGCAAAAATTCGGTCGTCTCATCGACGCAGTTTTTCTCCAACTCAATTAAATTGTAACATTGCTTAGCGTAGGATTTGTCTACGTCTTCCTTAGGATTAAGGCAATAGCAATACGACCAATAGATGCCTCTGCAGTCATCAACGTATTGCCAAGATGTATAATGCAGGTAGCAACTGTACATACATTGAACGGGGCAGGGTGACAATAATTGACCTTCACAGTGACACACATCTCTGGTTTTGGTGGTAACAATCTTGGTTTTATTCATTGGCACTTTGAGAAAATATCCATCTGCCTCTGTGATAAATTGGCTGGCGTCTGACAATGTTGCAAACTGTCGTTTGATGTTATCGATGTACGATCTTGTTCGGAGCTCGAATCGTGAGAAATCAGTTGAAATGTCGTAAAGAGTATCGTCAGACTTTTCAGGTTTAATTGTTGGGGTGGGTTCAGTAATTGCCTGTTCTGATGTCCAACCGAGGTCCATCGTGAATATGAGACCCTAAAAATAAGTATGTATCGATATCATAACATCCAGGATAAAGTTAGATTAATTTTAGTATTTTGGTATTTTTACGCTGAATCACGTGGTAATGTTACTTTCTTAATTTGACTTCATTTTGATAAAATCATCTACGAAAAACAAACTTTTTAAAAAAGAAAATGGCCTTTTTTAAGGGGAAAACCATCCTGCTTACCTACAAAAAAACTTTTTTCCAAGATAATCGAAAAAAATTTGCAAATAGAAAGGTTGGTTTTTCCCTCGAGAAATTACAAGTTGAGAGTCCTTGTGAGATTACTAGTGAAGAGTCCTGTGTGATAAATAATTATTTTTAATATATTTTTGTCACAGCAAAACCACTAGTTAGGACAAAAGGTCGTGTTATCTCATGATAAAGTGTTGAGAAAAGTGGAGGGAAAGATCAATTTTTTCTAGTTGGAATCGACTCTTCACATGTAAACATTCAGAAATTAACTGAAGAGGTCTTCAAGTAGTGAGTATAAAGGTAATTTTCTTTTTTAAAACACTCGATTCGAAAGTCGTTTTTTGAAGAAACTCAATTTTAAATGCTTGCATACGAGTCTGCAACACATTGGGACGACATTTTCATGTCAACCACTACACAACAAGGTAGTGAAGTAAGGTTGTTAGTTCATGTACCCAAGCATCAAAATAAGAAAACAGTTGATTGTTCTCTACGCAACACAGTGAGTCTATTTTATTTATTTATTGGTCGCGTGAGCAAGACTTGCTTAGTTTTCGTGACGATTTTTTCAGTTTATGTGCCAAAGCAAAGACATGAAAATGTCAAAAAAGTTAATTTTTCGCCGATAAACTTATCATAATGCAGTCAAATTAAGAAACTAACATCACCACGTGATTCAGCGTAAACAAATACTAAAAATATCATGTGTCACACTTGGGTACTTTGTACATGCACATTTTATACATGCAACTTTAAGCGCGCGCTGAGCGGGTTGCGCGCGATAAAACAAAATCGGTTGAGGGGTGAAGTGTTCAGTTCATGAAATTTTACGTAGAATCCGAATCTGCAATAAAAATGGGGGTCTCTATTGAAAAAACCAAGTCGTTGTGCGTTGCACACGATTGCGCACGTGCGCTATGCGCACCGCAGTCATATTTGAGATCCTTGGAAAAAACGCTGCAAATTATTACACAATGGTTTATTATTTTTCTATATAGATCACTCGTCTACAAAATCACCAACCATCCAATATGAAGGAAAAAAAATAATTAAAAATAAAAAAAATAAAAAATAAAAAAAAAAAATTAAAAAAAAATCAAAATCACCAACCATCGATCGCATTTTGGTCAGCTCTAATGTGAACGGAGATTAGGCCTCTTTTGCGATTCACACTCGTGTTTTGATTTATATATATATATATTTCAATATAAACCCTTAAATTTTCGTAGGGAGCGAACGGATTGTCCTACAGAGCTCCGCGTGGTCTCAAAAAATTCCAAAAATTCTATAGAATCTTAAATTGAAGGAAAAAACGCTGCAAATTATTACACAACGGTTTATTATTTTTATATAGATCACTCGTCTACAAAATCACCAACCATCCAATATAAAGAGAAAAAGAAAAAAAAAATCAAAAAAAAAAAAATCAAAAAAAAAAAATCAAAAAATCAAAAAAAAAAAATCAAAATCACAAACCATCGATCGCATTTCGGTCAGCTCTAATTTGAACGGAGATTAGGCCTCTTTTGCGATTCACACACGTGTTTTGATTTATATATATATATATATCAATATAAACCCTTGAATTTTCGTAGGGAGCGAACGGTTTGTCCTACAGAGCTCCGCGTGGTCTCAAAAAATTCTAAAAATTCTATAGAATCATAAAATGAAGGAAAAACAATACCTTCATATCGAAATTTTTTGAGTTAGGGCGTTTTCAAAATTTCAAAATTGATTTTGGAACCCTTAGGAGTGACCTACATCAACCAAAAGCTTCGGGGCACAACTAGACCCCAAATGGAGCCTACATACCAAATTTCATCAAAATCGGTCAATGCTAAGTGGCAAAAGTGCCGCGTACGGCGGACGGCGTACGGCGTACGGCGGACGGACGGCCAAATTTTTATTCGATTTTTGGATTCTACGTACCTTGAAACGTAAACCATCAAATTTTGAGGGGGTGTTAGAATTTTTTTTTTCTTGGTCGATTCCAAAGGTTCATTATTGAAAATAATAAACCAACAATACCTTTATATCTAAATTTTTTGAGTTAGGGCGTTTTCAAAATTTCAAAATTGATTTTGGAACCCTTAGAAGTGACCGACATCAACCAAAAGCTTCGGGGCACAACTAGACCCCAAATGGAGCCTACATACCAAATTTCATCAAAATCGGTCAATGCTAAGTGGCAAAAGTGCCGCGTACGGCGTACGGCGGACGGCGGACGGACGGCCAAATTTTTATTCGATTTTTTGATTCTACGTACCTTGAAACGTAAACCATCAAATTTTGAGGGGGTGTTAAAATTTTTTTTTTCTTGGTCGATTCCAAAGGTTCATTATTGAAAATAATAAACCAAAATTAAAAAATATATTTATATATATTTTTTTAACCACTATCTGGAAGATTTTTGCAAGGGGGATCTTTTTCGGGATACCCTGTATAATACAGGGTGACTGGTGATAAGATGTCCGAACGCTAGGAGGTGTTTTTGCAACTCGAATGCAACAAAAAGAAGTCCTATTAGTGCAAGGGAAAAATTGCAGAATTTGTATTTTTTTTAGGGTGGAATTTAGATTGGAAAAATGAAGTTGTTTCCTCCAAGACAAATTTTCTACAATTTAGACATCTAGACATTTTTCAAAGTTTGGAATGTTTCTATGTTTACAAGAACTGAAATGGAATTTTGGAAAGTGATATTTTTGCTCAGGTAAAAGGAACGAAAAAAATCATATTTAGAGAAAAAAACGCTGCAAATTATTACACAATAGTTCATTACTTTTCTAAATCACTCGTCTGCAAAGAACACGGCTTTTCCATTGTTACCACCAACCAACATGAAGAAAAACATCGATCGCATTTCGGTCAGCTAAAATTTGAACGGAGATTAGGCCTCTTTTGCGATTCACACTCGTGTTTCTGATCTATCGTAAGTCCAACCCTTAAATTCTGGTAGGGAGCGAACGGTTTGTTCTGAAAGGCTCCGTGTGGTCTCTAAAAATTCTAAAAATTCAATACTATCTAAATTGATGGAAAAACAATACCTTTATATCAAACTTTTTTGAGCTGGGGCGTTTTCAAAATTTCAAACCTTATTTTCCAACCCTTAGAAGTGATCTACGTCAACCAAAAGCTTCGGGGCACAACTAGAACCCGAATGGAGCCTACATACCAAAATTTCATCCAAATCGGTCAATGCTAAGTGAGGAAAGAGTACGGCGGACCGACGGCCAAATTTTTATTCGATTTTCGGATTCAACGTACTTTGAAACGTGAACCAACATATTTTTTTTTCTTGGTCGATTCCAAAGGTTCATTATTGAAATTAATTAGCCAAACAACAACAACGAATTCTGCGATTTGTTTCTCACACTTGAAAATAGGGAAGGGGTCAAGAGGAACTTTTCCGTTGAATTTGAGGTGCACAAACACCTCTTGTCGATTGGACATCTTATCTCCGGTCATCATGAATTTACTCGTATAACAGAACGTTTTTTGATGCAATGGGGGCGTAACTGCTGCTTCGAATATTCTTAGAATAAGTGCTTTCAGTTGCAGAACGAGGCAAAAATCGGCAGGATTTTCCTATAAGTGTGAAATTATATTTTTTACTAGTAAATAATTCATTTACTTAATATGTAGGTATGTTTACTTTACACGGTTCAACCACTTACCACCATGGAGAGCCAGATTCGAGCAGAGGACCTCATCTTACAAAGAAATATAATGAACTGACCAGCAGACTGATTTTATTATAACCAAGAATGGGATTTAGACATTGATAATCGAGTTTTAGACAAAAATAAAAGAGTTTATCTGTAGCAACTAATGTTTTCCTCAATCTTTGGGCAAACTCCTTCTCTTGGATTCGGCGCGTCAGCGTTTCTAAGGTCAAGATAACTCTAAATGTACAAAAATAAGACAGTGACAGAGGGCAGAATTAGATTAGTATACTCTAATGAGAAGAACCAATTTTCAGGGAATCACAGGAATACTAACGCCGTGGGTATGGCAAATTTCGCAATAATTGCTTATCGAATGATAGTAGTTGATCGTCTGGGTGGTTTCATTAGTTTCTAAAATGCTGCAAATCATTGCCCAAAGGTTTATTATTTTCTGTATAGATCACCCTTCTGTATAGATCACTGGTTCTCCATCGATAGCACCTACCACCATCTGTATTCTCCCTTGACCTTCCCTCTCAAATTTCAGCTTCCTACGTTCAATAGGATTGAAAATGGCTTCGGAGCTCACTCAGCTGATCAGTGATCTGAAGAGTGAAGAAGATCTCCTCGAATGCTGGAGACGCCTGGAAGAACACTTCCATTCAATAGAAGTAAAAATGGTTTTGGAGCTCACTCAGCTGATCAGTGATCTGAAGAGTGAAGAAGATCTCTGGAAGATGATGCTGGAAGAAGCTGGAAGAAGATGCTGGAGACGCCTGGAAGAGTACTGATCAGCTGAGTGAGCTCCGAAGCCATTTTAATCCTATTGAACGTAGGAAGCTGAAATTTGAGAGGGAAGGTCAAGGGAGAATACAGATGGTAGTAGGTGCTATTGATGGAGAACCAGTGATCTATACAGAAGGGTGATCTATACAGAAAATAATAAACCTTTGGGCAATGATTTGCAGCGTTTTCTACCTACCAACATTTTTTTTACCTACCAGCTAGGTACTACCTACCACACCATCCTGCCTTCACACCTTCACAATCAAGTTCATTAGAAAGAACTAAACGCTTCACACTCGATTCGAAAAATAGAAAGCTTCATATGGAGATTTGATTACTGGTTACGCAGAAGGAAAACCTATATACAAATCGAAGAAATGAATTGATTTTTTTCAAAATTCAATACTATTTAAAATTGGTGAAAAAATAATACCTTTGTTTCGAGAGTTATCGAGCTAGGGCACTCTTGAAAATTTCAACCCTTAATTTTCTCATTCTTAGAAGTGACTCACATCAACCAAAAGCTTTGCGGCACAACTAGACCCCAAATGGAGCCCATATACCAAATTTGAACAAAATCGGTGCTGGTTTGCTTAGAAAAGTTTCGCGTACGGCGGACGGACGGAAATTGTTTCTTCGATTTTTGGATTCTACGTACCTTGAAACGTAAACCAACAAATTTTGAGGGAGGGTAGAATTTTTTTCTTGGTTGATTCCAAAGGTTGGTAATAATTACCAACCTTTTTCTATAATTATTATAGAAAAAGAGAATTAAAACACAAACGGTGGATACAGCTTTCGTACAAGTACGCAACCACGAGAGACATTTTATGCCTTATGTTTAATAAATTGAGAGCTTTCCAATGAGTGGTGAACGATTTTTTGTGGGGTGGAAAATGAGGAAGTTAGTTTTCCCTAGGAACGATTGGTTGTACGTGAAAATCATCAGAAATTTCCGCGTAACGCTCCCCTCATAACGCTCCCCGCGTGACGATTTTTCATTTATGTGCCATAGTAAAGACATAAAATGTCAATAATAATCCAAAATGATACCAAAGGTTGTTGAACTGCACCCAAATACAATGCCTCTATACGGTAGCAAAATAATTCTTCGTAGAATCTGAGACGATCTAGGTCCAAGTAGGTCTGGTGTTAAAGAAATCACACGGACGAGAGGGGAATCGGTTTTTTAGGAACTGTATTCGTCGTCCAGAATAAGAGTGAGGTCTCTTGCCACTTACAGAAATTGGATTTTAACATTTTTCTGCACTCCTTGCACTTCATATAATTTTGGAAGGGGGACTGGCCTACTTTCGCGGTGTTCCCATCGGAGTTCGCGGTCGGGGTTGACAGCCGGTTATCAACCGCTATCAGCACCACCACCCTTCATCGTTGTCCCAGCTGTGGGCGCTGCGTGGACACTGGCGGGTGGTGGTTGAAGGCCCATGACATCACCCCCACGACAATTCCAGCACTCGTCCTCGAGTGCTCCATGGTTTTGCTGGGTTGCTTTGCCCTTGATGGAGGGGCCAGGGTGTACAGCCTCAGGTCCAGGGCTTTTCCATTCGATTTGGCTGATAGGGATGACAAGGTGGACCAGCCACTCACTCTTCCGGGGTTACCACTACTCATAGGCCAGGTTTACATTAGGTGGGCAATCGGAGGCTGCAGACTTCGATGGAGGTAGAGTGGGGGGGAAGTGCAAGGAGTCTAACCTGAAAAGAAAATTAGAAAAAAATTTGGTTTTATAAAAGGCCGAAATTTTCCCTAGTGGCAAGAGAACCTTCGTTTTAAATTATTATTATTTATGTATGACATTATTCTTCATAAACAACTGTTTTGCATAAAAACTTTTGCTGCCATATCATTTAACATTCTTTAATTATTTAACATTCTCAGAAAATGTTTAATAAAATAGTAAATATTCAATAGTAAATATTTCATATTATGGAACAAGAAGATCAGATTAACTTTCAGATTAGAAAAGATTAGATTCAGATTAACTTTTCACAGAGGTTAATTCTTGTTTATTACATTTTTATTTTATTTATTTATTTTAATTTTATTTATTATTATTATTATTTTTTTTTTTTTTTTTTTTTTTTTTTCGGCAGCTGCCGTCACCGGTGACAACACATACCTATTACACAGACATTGAGGTATAATGTACATTTAGGTAAGGGAAGGATCTGCTGGGGTGCATGCAAAGCTAGGTAGACAAACATTTAGGTATACCACCAACCTACCCCTCCCCCCTGGCCCTTTATCATGTCACCTCCTGGTGACAATTCGGCGATTGAGTCCTGTAATAAGGCTGTAAATCGAAAACAGGAGGGGGAAAATACATAAATCATGGTTATGGTTGATCACTCAATGAAAAATAACAAGTGTAACATCAAGGGACAAACGCATGATGAAGGTAGGTACTTATCTAACTTACTTTGCTACTTTATACTTACTTATGAGGCCGGATTAGGTAAACAAATCCAATGATCCAAATCTCCAAATCCACGACACATTCCTGACTCAGTAAAAAAAACAAATTTTGATATTATTAAAAGAGGCGCGGAGAGTCTACCTTGGCCCTCGAAGCAGGCAGGCACACCCTATTATTAGCGCCACCACCAACACCACTGACGTCGATGACGCCTCTGTTTCAAGGTACCCAATGGCAGTCTGAACCCCTACCCCAACAGAGGGGTTGGGTAGGCTGCTCATCAGATTCCTCAGTGAGGAGTTGTGGGAGTGTAGTATTCAAAAATGACTCCCTGATGCTGCTCTCTATTGCCTTCTAAGGGGAGGTCGTTGGTGGTTGGTGCCTCCACTGAAAACACTAACATTGCAAGGACCACATTGAGAAGTATTTGAATCATGATGATGATGTCGTGATCTGAGGAGAAAAAGGGGTAGCATTAGTACAAATAAATTGTGTTATTAGTTTTATTAAATATATATTTTATTTATTTATTATTTGAACAGACGAAGGCAAAAAAAAAAATCTTTAAACTGCAAAAATGCACAAATTTTACCTCTGTTTACTTGTTTATTATTATATACTATATTAGTTCTAGAGAAAAAGTTGTCCCATTAATAGAACTCAAACACAATTTATTATAATGGATTGAGATTTTCGTATTGAGAATGTTCGAATGAAAATTGGGGGAAGAAAAAAATGTTATATTAAATTTTTGTAATGAAGCAGTTATTCAGAATCAGAGACTGCCGCTAGTTTTCTGAAATTTATCTTTCTCCCCCTTGTATTGTAGGGTCTATGTGTAGGAGTTGTGGTAGGTATTTGGCTAGTGGAAGGATGTTGTGGTTCCAAGGGTTGAGGGGGCTCCTCCACATAGTGGCTAGAGGATTCCCAGCCAAGCCATTCCGGACTGTCTTCTCCATCTAGTCTTGTGGGTGAGTTTGGAGTATGCCCCAAACGTGGTTCTTCCCACCACAATTCCTCATCTTCAAATTCCTCATCTTCAAGGAAAGTGAGTGGCATCAAACGTATCCCTGAAGGTGTTTGATAATTTATTATACTAGGTGGTGTGGGTGTGTTGCTTGACGGGGTTGCTGGATTCACAGGACTTGGCTGTGCCTTGTGAGTCCTTCCCACATCCCGTGGTTGAGGTAGAAGGGTACTTTTTCTTGCTACTGAGGGCTTGACCCGATTCACGTGGACTCTCTTTTGTTTTCCCCTGATGAGAATAACTAGGTTTAACTTGGAGGGTACCCCGACAATCTTATATGGCCCTTTCCATGGTCTTGCAAACTTCCTGGTTTTCCCCGCTTTCATCATAGGATCATGGAGATAGACCCATTCCCCCACTTGGAAACTGCGCCGTGATGTTTTCTTGTTGTACTGTTTTGCCATTTGGCTTGCTGAAACAGATTGGTTGGCCTCTACTTGGTTCCACATGGCTTGTAGCGTGTCTCTGAGTTTCTCCACATGAAACGTGTAGGGCTCGACATCCTCTCCCAGATTCATCTCATTGGCCGCAGGAAGTTTCATTTTCCTACCGAATACTATTTCGTATGGTGAGTATTTGGTGGCCTCATGAGTCTGAGAATTTATAACCATTTGGGCAATAGGTAGGTACTCATCCCAATTTGTCTGGTTAACTGAGACGTAATGAGAGAGGATGTTGGCCATTGTCTTGTGGATTCGCTCAACACGACCATTGGCCATAGCGTGGTAGGCTGTTGTTCTTACTTTTTTTACTTTGAAGAAGGAACAGAAATGGCTCATAAGTTCTGAACTAAATTCCGTTCCCTGATCTGTCAGGAGTTGCCCAGGTGACCCTACACGACCAAAATACTGTAGGAACGCTTTAGCGACGGACTCTGCTGTGTGGTCAGGAAGAGGGTAGAAGTCTACAAAACGAGAGAACTGATCTATAATGGACAGAAAATACTTGTGTCCCCTGGGTGTTTGAGGGAGGGGGCCCACTATGTCAGCGCTAATTTGAGAGAAACACTCGGTTGGTTCTGAGAACTCACCTAGTGGGGCTGTTGTCCTCCCATAGTGTTTCCTCTGGCTACACGAAGTGCATGACTGGACATAGTTGGCCACATCCTCCTTCATACCAGGCCACCAAAACTGTTCTTGCACCCTTTGTAAAGTTTTCTTGTTCCCACCGTGTCCTGCCTGGGGAAGGTCATGGTACAACTGCAGGATTTTCTCCCGCAGTTTCGTGGGTACCACTACCCTGAGGCCATTAATGGTGTTCCGACAGAGGATTTTATCTCGGGAGAGCCTGAAGTTCTTTTTGGTGACCAGTTCCATGGTACCCCTATCTGCCGCTTGCTCTTCTTTTATCTCGTCCATTGTCACCACAGGGAGAAATCGGACTTCTGTTGTAAGTACCCTGGACAGAGCATCGGCATTGCCATGAGACTTTCCTGACTTGTGAACTATTGAAAATCTATACTCGCTAAGCTGTAGTGCCCATCGAGTAAGGCGGGAATTTAGGTCCCTGTGCGTATTTAAGTACTTGAGGGCCTGGTGGTCTGTGTAAACCACAAAGTCAACCCCCCATAGGTAGTGGTGGAATTGAGCTACACCGTATATGAGGGCGGCCAATTCCAACTCCGTTGCACAATAGGATGTAGATTCAGCTGGGGTTGTGCGACGGGATGCGTAGGCTACTGGATGCTCTACCCCGTCCACCATCTGGCTGAGTACACATCCCAGCCCATCCTTACTGCCATCTGTGGCTAAAATGAAAGGCTTGGAGAAATCTGGGTATGCTAAAATGGGTGCTTTAGTCAGAAGAGCTTTTAGATTTTGGAAGGCTGCATTGCAGTCTTCTGTCCAGTTGAATGGCGTGTCTTTTCGTGTGAGGTCGGTAAGTGGTTTGGCAATCTGGGCAAAGTTCGGGACAAAACGACGATAGTATGAGCATAAGCCCAAGAAGGATCTAACGTCTTTCAAATTTTGAAGTGTGGGAAACTCTGACACTGCCTGTAATTTCTTGGGGTCTGGATGAACCCCTTTGTCACTCACTACATGGCCTAGGTATGAGACCTCCCGTTGTGCAAAATGGCATTTGGCTAAGTGTAGGGTAAGCCCTGCCTCTCTGAGTATGCCCAGGAGATCACATAGGTCCTTAATGTGGGAATTAAGGTCTTCATGGAACAGAATGAGATCATCTAAGAAGCATAGTGCTCTTGAGGATTTCAGGCGGCGAATGAGGCTCATGGCTAGGCGTTGGAAGGTGGCGGGAGCCCCCTGCAATCCAAAGGGTAGCCTTAGGTATTCATAGCAGCCCTCATCCGTCACAAATGCAGACTTCGGTATGTCCCTAGGGTTGATGGGACACTGATAGTACCCTGACTTCAAATCTAGGGTTGTGAAAAATCTAGAATTCCCCATCCTATCCATATGTTCTTCAACTCTGGGTAGGGGGTAAAATTCAGGGGCCGTTATGGCATTCAGTTTTCTATAATCTACGCACATTCTCCAGCGTAGGCCAGAACCAGTTTTTTTTGGTACCAGTACCACAGGTGAACTCCAGGCACTGGTTGATTCTCTTATTACGCCCTGATCGAGTTGTTCCTGCACAAGTTGCTTAACTATTGGTTTTTGTGCATGTGCAATTCGATAGGGTCGTGCTCTTATTGGGGGGTGATCCCCAGTTTCAATTTGGTGCTGCACAAGATCTGTGCGCCCCAGTTTGTCAAACCCTTCAAAGCTAAATATATCTTCGTAGCTCAGAAGGGCTTCCTCTAACTGCGTTTGTTCTGAGGGAGTTAGATGGTTTAATTTATCCTTCAACTCACAACTCAGGGCAGTAGTTCGCTCAGTAGTGGCATTATTAAAGGTGGTTGTGGCTAAACATGTTGAATTTTCAAGTTCATTCTCATGTGGCCCATTTTCCACATTGCCTACTTTCTGAGTCTTTTCTAGGGTTATGGTGGCACTTTGCACATCTAGCACAGCTCCCCTATCACTTAGGATATCACACCCCAAGAGCATCAGGGCCCCACCACTGAGATTGCATACGGCCGCTTCAACAAGGAAGGGTTCGCACCCTTCCAGAGCCAATTCAACAGTGGTTGCGCCTAGGGATTTTATTGGTTGTGCCCCCATACCCACGATAGAAATGTTGAGTGAATCTAGGACTCCCTCACACACTGATGCGTCCACCAATGTGATCTGGGATCCTGTATCCACTATAATTTTTCCCCAAGAGGATCCCACCCTTCCCATTACTGTAAAAAGGGGGGCTCCACCGAGGTTTACTTCTTGTCTCATTTCCAGTTCTTGTTTTTCCAGTTTCCATTCCATTGTCGTTTTCCCGTTTCCTAATATTCTGTTCAGAAGGTACAGTTATGTCCCTGCTGACCCTCCCCCCTGTTGGTCGTTTGGGGCCTGATTTGTAGCATCCCTCCCCTGATTAGGCGGTATAGGCTGCCCTGCTCTCGGGCCCCCATGGCGATATTCACACTGATTCGTCCAGTGGGTGCCCGATCCACACACATGACAGTAAACTGGGCGGTTCTGATAGCTGTTAGGCTTTTTCTTTGGTGAACCACCCTTCGCCCCCTCAGGTTTTGCTGGAGGTGGTGCTGTTGTTCGGGGTGATGCGGGAAGTGTTGGGTGTGCCGGTGTTGTTGTTAAGAGGGTTTGAGAAGTTTGGGCTATGGGTACGTGCCTTTATTGCCTTCTCAATATCCCTTTGGGCAGTGGCAAAACTTATAGCCTGGGCTAGGGTGGCAGGTTCTCTAGCCATAGTGGGTCCCATGATCTCCACCGGGATGTTGTTGGTGAAGACCTCTTTCGCAAACCCGTCAATTTGTTCTACCTAAAGCAGGATTGTCCGGGTCTGCGACGACCTTCATCATACACTCCCTCACCCTGGCTCCAAATGCTTCCAAAGACTCCCCTTTCTCCATGCGGAGGCTGCTCAACTTTTGGTGGAGGCGAGCACGGGTTTGAGGTCCCTCAAACCTATTTCGCAACTCCTCCTCAAATTGTTGCAAGGTGGTCAGATTGTCCATCCGCATTTGGAGCTCGAGGAGGGAGCGCGCACCACCCCTGAGCTGCATAAGGGCAAGTTTCACCCAAAACCACTCAGGTGCCCTATAGAGCATGCTCGCATCCCCAATACACCGGATAAAGTCGTCGAGCTTCTCTGACTTAGTTCCCCCGAACGTAGGCAACTTGGACCTTAGCTTCATCGCCAGCTCCGCTAGCTCAGGGTAATCAGAGATCTCCTGCGACCTACCTCGTGAGATAGGGTAACCCGAGGAAGCACTCATCCCTCTGGAATTGTGGAACGTCCCAAAATAGGTCGGAGGCCTATCAGTATGGGTTGGTGCCTGGTTCTGAGGGAGGTTTGAGGTTGCCCATGTAACCCTCCTTCCAGATTGTTGTGGAAAGGGGGTACTGGTGGGGAAGTGGGAGTTGACCGGTGAATGCCTGTCAGCTGGTAAATGAGTACTGGGGGGTAAGTGAGACTCCCTTCTAGTGAATTCACTTCCTCCTACCGGAGCTTCCTGAACTGCACCCCCAGTCATCTCCTCCTCCCACTTATCCAGCTTCTCACGCATTAGCCGCTGGTTGACAGACTGGCCCTCAACTGCATGTGACAGGAACTCTATCTGATCGTTAAGAGTACCCTATGCCCCATGACAGGTTATCCAATATTGCGGCATTAGTAGTATTGGAGACATTTAACGCCTCCCTAATGCCTACTATTGCGGAGGCTAACTCCCCAACTTGGACCCTCTAACGTTCTCAACGCTCTCACCACCTTCCCCTGCACCCACACACACTACACCTTCCTCCCTTGGGGGCGGTGGAGGAGTAGATACTCGTGGGTGCAGTGAGTGAGCGGATGGTGGCCATTGGAAAGGTAGATCTGAAGGGGCGTCCTGCCCGACGGTATTCGGTTGGCTAGGAAGGCTGTCTGTGCCCTTCACAGGGAAGAGGGGAGTGGATTGGAGTACCAAACTGCACCCCATTCTCTCTGTCGGGCTCTAGGTAGTGATGCTCTGTCAATGTCATTGACATATCCACCATGCCAGCATCACCTTGTACCTCAGGCTACCCTTCGTCCAAAAAGGGCCCTAAACCTATCTTTAATGGTTCCACGTTCCATCTGGGCTAACTCCTTTAAACAACCACAGGGATTGCCCCTATAAAATTGATCCCACAAAAAGAAGGATTGATCCTTGACTATAGATGGGACTGAATTTGGGGTAGCCTCTTGTGGAGAATACACCTTATTCATAAAAAAAATTGGATAGGGATGTGGGTGAGGTTAAGGAACACAAGAGAGGGTTGCAAAAAAAAGAAGTGAATAGGTACTGTCCCGACTAGAAAAATAATGTAGGTTGAATTGGAAGTATATGTGATGGTAAGTTCAGAGTTATTATACCCCCAATTCCAAATTGAACATGTACCTATGATTGAGGGAAATTCACTTAGGATCGAATAATAAGGAAAAACGGGAAGAGATTCTTAGGATAATATGGCTAAGGAAGGTTTAATAGCTAAATAAACCTTTGCCTAATAATGATAAAGAATAGAACGTTGTTGGAAATGAACGTGGGTGACCTACTTACGTTCCCCTCACGTGTGAAACTCAAATATAGTAATTAGGGACTAGTAATAAACTTAACTAGTATACTTACTTGTTTTATTTTAGAAGAATAGGTCCGTTAATTGCGACTGCGCCAGGCTGAGACGATCTAGGTCCTAGTAGGTCTTGGTGTTGAAAGAATTCACACGGACGAGAGGGGAATCGGTTTTTTAGGAACTGTATTCGTCGTCCAGAATAAGAGTGAGTCTCTTGCCACTTACAGAAATTGGATTTTAACATTTTTCTGCACTCCTTGCACTTCATATAATTTTGGAAGGGGGACTGGCCTACTTTCGCGGTGTTCCCATCGGAGTTCGCGGTCGGGGTTGACAGCCGGTTATCAACCGCTATCAGCACCACCACCCTTCATCGTTGCCCCAGCTGAGGGCGCTGCGTGGGCACTGGCGGGTGGTGGTTGAAGGCCCATGACAAATCAACCAACCTGCTATATTGTCGTCAGAAATCTTCTTCATTTTGACAATGACCCCACGGAGAATCACAGTCCCATTCTGGGACAGTTGATTCCTCTGTTGGAAAATAAGTTTCTGGAAATAAGAAAATTGCAATAATTGCCTTCAAACTAGTAGTGTAATTACTTGGATAAATAATAAATAAAGAATACAATTATGTGCAACTAGCTGAAAAGCCTGCTAAAAGCAGGCTAAACAAATCGTACATAAATGGTACTTTATTAAAAGGAAAAATGTTATGTCACGGCCTGGAATCGAACTCGGACCCCCCCCCCCCCCCCGTTCGGACGACATACAAAAAATCATACAGTTGGGGTTTTTAGGACGTCCCACAGTAAGACTTGGGCGTCCTTATGCAATTGAACGGGGGTGAAGTTGGACAACACTCAACAGAAAAAAAATAACCACACACTAATTTAAATATTATCTACGTACCGTATTCTAGAAGCCGCTGTAACCAGCAAGTCGAGTACAGGAGGTGAGCGCTTTTGATGTAAGGACATCATCTTCAGGCCGTCGATTACGGTACGTGGATAATAATTGTATTCTTATAACCCCATTCATTTAATAACACACTAATCCGTTTTAGACCATTCTAAATCCAAATCCGCGAAAAAAAAACCATAGGAAAAAAAACCGTCTGTGTGTGTGACAAAATCTTGTGTATTCTGCCCAGGCCTTAGTTCTCAACCAATTTTCGTGGTTCTTTTTTTTGTTCGACATTGAAAACTATCTAGTTGTGCACTACTAAATTTCGAATTTTGCCTTTTTAGGGGGGAAATGGGGGGGTTAACGCTAAAAAAAATGTGCGTTTTCGGGCATAATCTTGTAAACTCTGCCCAGGCCTCAATTTCCAACCGATTTGCATGTTTCTTTTTTGTTCGACTCAGAAATCTTCCAAACTGTTCATTATTTCATCAGAGTATCAAAATTCGCAAGGGGAGGGGGCGAGTGGGAAGATAATATTCACAAAACACCCGATTTTCCAATATTTCGGCTCCTTTACAGCTTACTAATTGAACCCAAGCTTTGAAAATGAGGAAAAATTCTCATTATACCTCCGGATTTCCATGAATTATTCTCTGTACCACCATGCAACTAATTATGGTGCCAAGGCACCATAAACTCTATATTTCGTCTTTTTTGGTTTATTATTTTCAATAATGAACCTTTGGAATCGACCAAGAAAAAAAAAATTTTAACACCCCCTCAAAATTTCATGGTTTACGTTTCAAGGTACGTAGAATCCAAAAATTGAATAAAAATTTGGCTGTCCGTACGCCGTACGCGGCACTTTTGCCACTTAGCATTGACCGATTTTGATGAAATTTGATATGTAGGCTCCATTTGGGGTCTAGTTGTGCCCCGAAGCTTTTGGTTGATGTAGGTCACTTCTAAGGGTTCCAAAATCAATTTTGAAATTTTGAAAACGCCCTAACTCAAAAAACGTCTGCCAAGTGGGTGTGGCACATAGCTTCCTCGTATCCATAACCCGATTGTATAGATGATCCGATGCATAGTAGTTAATCTCAAAATACCTTTCACTACCCTCATAGGGGACCATCTACACGCTAATCTGGACAATCCTAGAAAATTTCATCAAATTCGAATGAAAAATTAAGGGAGTAGATGTATGTGATTGGATCAAAAAAATTCTTAGCCTTGGCTGGGATTCGAACCCGCAATCCCTGGAGCACATCAAGACTCTCTCCTCTGAGCTATTGAAGCCTTGTCATGTAAGATTTGAGATTCTCACAGGAGACCATCCCTCTATGAATGAATCCCTCTATGATGAACAATTCTCCATGATTTTCATAGGGGACCATCTAAACACTACTCTGTAACATCCCTGAAAATTCCATTGAAATCGGATTGAAAATGTAGAAGTTATGGCCGTTACAAGGAAATTCACGTTTGCGCATGCGCAGTGGCTAATATCAGTCGGAAGGTGATGATTTTCATAGGGGACCATCTAAATACTAATCTGTAACATCCCTGAAAATTTCATTGAAATCAGATGGAAAATGTAGATGTTATGGCCGTTACAAGGAATTCACGTTTGCGCATGCGCAGTCGCTTCTATCAGTCCGAAGGTGGTGATTTTCATAGGGGACCGTCTACACACCAACCCGCACAATCCCTGAAAATTTCATCGAAATCGGACAATAACTTCGTATAGTTATGAGCGTTACAAGGAATTCATGACAGACACACAGACAGACAGACACGTAACCAAAATTGTTCAGAAAGGTCTAAAACGCAAAACGCGAGTGAAAATTTTGATTTTGGAGAACTTTTTTTTTTTCATCCTTGAAAAGTGAAAACAAAGCTTCCGCTACCTTGGTAGACTCGGAAGCAAAATTTTGATATAAAGGTATTGTTTTTCCTTCAATTTAGGATTCTATAGAATTTTTAGAATTTTTTGAGACCACGCGGAGCTCTGTAGGACAAACCGTTCGCTCCCTACGAAAATTTAAGGGTTTGAATTGAAATGTATATGTATATAAATCAAAACACGAGTGTGAATCGCAAAAGAGGCCTAATCTCCGTTCAAATTAGAGCTGACCGAAATGCGATCGATGGTTGGTGATTTGGATTTTTGCTTCCGAGTCTACCAAGGTAGCGGAAGCTTTGTTTTCACTTTTCAAGGACGAAAAAAAAGTTCTCCAAAATCAAAATTTTCACTCGCGTTTTGCGTTTTAGACCTTTCTGAACAATTTTTGTTCAGTGTCTGTGTGTCTGTCATGAATTCCTTGTAACGGGCATAACTATACGAAGTTATTGTCCGATTTCAATGAAATTTTCAGGGATTGTGCGGGTTGGTGTGTAGACGGTCCCCTATGAAAATCATCATCCCCGGACTGATGGAAGCGACTGCGCATGCGCAAACGTGAATTCCTTGTAACAGCCATAACTTCTACATTTTCCATCCGATTCCAATGAAATTTTCAGGAATGTTACAGATTAGTATTTAGATGGTCCCCTATGGAAATCATCACCTTCGGATCGATAGTAGCCACTGCGCATGCGCAAACGTGAATTTCCTTTTAACGGCCATAACTTCCACTTTTTCTACTCGATTTCGATGAAATTTTCAGGGATTATGCGGATTAGGTTGTAGATGGTCCCCAATGAAGATCACCACCTTCGGACTGATAGTGGTCACTGCGCATGCGCAAACGTGAATTTCCTTTTAACGGCCACAACTTCCACTTTTTCTACCCGATTTCGATGAAATTTTCAGGGATTATGCGGATTAGGTTGTAGATGGTCCCCAATGAAGATCACCACTGTTGTGTCGGGAGAAAGAATATAAATGATCGAATTGCACGCGTATGTAAGTTTTATTGACAGAGAGAAAATGCTATACTGAGACATGGATTTGAACTAACGCAAAGGTGTACAAAATGGTGACAACAGTAACAAATAAAGGAACTGTTCTTCTTCACTATAGTCTCCCCCACTTAAAATTATGAGACTTCACTTCAGAACGTAGTCTTTGAAGTGTTTTGGCTGATGCCGTTGTCTTGACGATCTCCTTGGAAGTTCTTGCTGGCTGGACAGGCCCCCTGAAGGTTCCTGGTTGCTAGAACCTTCAGTGGAAGCACTCGAGACTTGGGGTGGTGCTGGTTGACCAGTATCTCGCTCAAGGATGAATGGAAGTCCTTTAGGCGATGGAGTTGGTGTGAATGTAACTCTTTTCCTTGGAACCAGAGTGTTCACAATTTGGTTTATGTGGCGCTTCAAGCTGCGTCCTGAGTCTAGTTCCACAATGTAGTGATATTGGCCCAGCTTTCGTGTAATTGTGCCAAATTGCCAAATATCTCGGTTCCCTTGGTGGATTTTGGCCTGTACTCTCTCTCCCACTTGAAGAGAACGAACCCGGGATAGACCCTGACTGGAAGGAGTCTTTGCTTTGTGGTTCGGTAAGAGGGCATCTAGACGAGTCCGAATCCTTCTCCTGAGATAGAGCTCTGCCGGCGATTGACCTGAAGCTAAAGGTGTTGCCCGGTAACGGAATAAGATCTCCTGAACCTTCGTTGACAGAGGAGATGGATCATCAGCAGCTGCCTTAAGGCGCCGTTTGAGTGTCTGAATGTTTCGTTCAGCAAGCCCATTTGTGGCAGGGTGATTCGGGGCGCTAAACTTCTGGAAAATACCACGGTGTTGGCAGTACTGCTGGAACTCATCACTTTTGAAACTGGTCGCATTGTCTGAGACAATGACTGAAGGATATCCATGTACTGAAAATATGCTCTCAAGCAAGTGAATCGTTGTTGAGGAAGATGGAGCATCACGGAGTATCCTGACCTCGGCCCATTTAGACTTAGCGTCTACACACATCAGAAAAAAGTTACTATCAAGTGGACCAGCAAAATCGATATGGAGTCGCTCCCAGTTTTCTTGTGGTTGGTCCCATGGATGAACTGGCGCTTTCGGTGGGCTGTGTCGGACTTCAGCACAAGGTTCACAGGATCTTACGAGGCGTTCAATGTCCTTGTCTAAGCCTTCCCAATAGATGTACCTCCTGGAGAGTTGCTTCATCTTTGTGATGCCAAGATGTGTTGCATGAAGCTCTTCTAGGATTGGTGCTTGCAGGACTTTCGGAATAACCACTCGATCTGACCTGAAAAGCATGTTTCCCGAAATTGTGTAGGGAGTGTCCTTGCGGCTAGACCTCAGTTCATGCATCAGAATTTGTAGGTCTGGGTCTCTGGCTGTTTCAACTATGATGGTATCTGCAGTGATTGTTGAACTGGATATCTGGAATAATGTTTCTGCGTACAGCACATCAACCTCTTCATCTATTGCTACATGTGGTGACTGTTCAGATGGTGAGACTGCTGCACGGGACAAACAATCAACATTCTCATTATCTTTGCCTTTTTTGCATTGAACTGAGTAGTCGAGGCCACTGAGAAATGATGCGTACCTTAGCAATCGTGCCAATGTCATTTGAGGCAGAGCACGGTCTGGGTGGAAGATTCGGGATAACGGCTCATTGTCTGTAACAAGAACAAACTTTTTCCCAAAAATATAATTAAAGAAGTGCGTTGCAGCATACACAATAGCTAGAGCCTCTCTATCTAGCTGGCTATAGTTAGATTCTGCCTGTGTTAATGCTCTGGAGGCATATGCAATTGGCCTTTCTTGACCATCTATCTCGTGGCTGAGTATTGCGGCGATTCCTGTGGGACTAGCGTCTGTTGTTAGGATTACAGGTTTTGCTGGATCGTATGGAATGAGCACTCTTTCGCTGCAGAGTTCCGACTTTAATTTTAGGAAAGAGGCTTCAGTGGCGGCTGACCAATGGAATTTTTCATTTGCTCTGAGTAGGCGGCGCAATGGATATGACTTTGTGGAAAAATCTGGGACAAATTTGGCATAATAAGTCACTAATCCAAGAAAACGTCTTACTTCATCAGCGTTTTTTGGTCGAGGCATCTGCGAAATTGCTTGAACTTTCATTGGACATTTCTGAATCTTGTTGAAAGACACAGTATGACCAAGGTAGCTGATGCTGTCTTTGAAAAATGAGCATTTAGACCTGTTTAAGTGAAGGTCATTTTCTTTGAGACGCTCCAAGCAAGCTGTTAAATTTCTGGTGCACTCTTGAAGAGTAGAGCCATGACAAATTATATCGTCGAAGTGAGCTTCAACCTTCGGAAGACCATTTAACAATTGAGACAAAATACGGTTAAATTCTGCTGGTGCTGTCTTTATTCCGAAACTTAGACGATTCATTTTGAATGTTCCCTTATGTGTCGATATTGTCTGGATCTTGCTTCCTTCCTCGTCTACTCTCAAATGAAGATAGGCTTTGTGGAGGTCTAATTTACAAAAGAACCTCGAATCTCGGAGGCTGTGTAATACTTCGTCTATTCTACGAATAGGATGGTTTGCGGCGACTAATTTAGAATTCACACCACACTTGTAGTCAACACATAACCTCACTCCTCCATCAGCTTTTGCAATAACTACCAGCGGTGAGCCCCAGTCACTGGCGACCACTGGGCTGATGACCCCCTGAGACTCAAGTGTTGCCAATTCTTTCTCAACTCGTTCCCTTAAGGCAAAAGGGACATTGCGCTCACGTATGAACACTGGCTTTGTTCCCTCTCTGAGTTGTAGCTTTACTTCAATGTTGGGAACACATCCAATCCTTTCTTCGAAGATGGACGAGTATCTGTGGAGAATAACTTCGAGGGAATCCATTGAATTGACGTCATGTGCTGGGATGTGAGGTGAGCGGTTGTCTATGTCACTGAGACTGATTTTGAGTCCACGGATCCACATTCGCCCCAACAAGGCATCATGTCCTTCTGGGACTATGAATAGATCCGCATTAATTGATTTTCCTCTATATGCAACTGAGAGGGTGACCTTGCCCTTAGGCTTTATCATGTGATCTGAGTAAGATCGGAATGATATTGTTGTAGGTTGAAGTGATAAGTTGAGGCCAAGCTTGTTGAAGTCTGTTTCTGAGAGGAGGGAATAGCGTGCCCCTGAATCCACTTCAAATTTTTGTGGCTTGTTGTTGAGAGTGACAGTTACTATATATTTATCCGAGGTTGGTCCAACTTCATATAGGTCTTCAGTGTCATTGATTTTACCTATACCATACTCATTGTTTGTGTGGAATTCATCACTACGGTCAGAGGACAGAGAATGAGTTTTTGACTTTTGAAGAAGTGTAGTGATGCACACTTTGGTAACGTGACCAATTTTATGGCATGATGTGCACTTCAGGGAATTGCGGTCTGTCCTACACTCACGTGATCTGTGATTTGATCTGCCACAGTTTAGGCAAAGTCCACCTATACCCAGTGACTGGTAATCGACTCGATTCCTATACTGTCGAGACTGCGAACGTTGGCGAGGATGCGGACTTACTGAGTGACTTCGGTTAGATCGAGACTTACTTCGTGATTTGTGTTTGACAACTCTATTTGTGTCACTGTTGATGTTGACAGGGTTAACTGGGGGTTTAGACAATTGGCAGCTTTCAAAACGTGAAGCTTCAAGTGCGATAGCTGTTCTGAGCAGTGCATCAAAATTTTTGTTGGAAGACTGCTGCAAGAGCTGCTCACGAATCCAATTGTCTTTTAAGCCTCTAATAAATTGGGCGCGAAGGAATGTGTCTGCTATAGAAATTGTCGAATCACAAGTGCAAGTTACATAGAAATCACAATCACTTAATTTTGATTTGAGGGCAGCCACAAATTCAGAAATTGACTGTGTAGGTTGCTGTGTGACATTCAAGAAATAATGCTGTGCAACGACTGTAGAGACTGTAGGTGACAACATATTTTTGAAGTGAGTGATCAGGTTGTCATATGGAATATCCTTAATTGGTTTCTCTGGACCCAATAAGGCAGCTAAATTATTATAGTGTACTGATCCAACAGATGCACACAAGAGCTGAGATTTTGTAACAGTGGAGACAATATTCTTGAGGCTGCAGTAATTTTCAAAACGTTGGAGATAAGAGGTGAATTTTTCTTTCTTATCATCATAATTCTCAAAAGGAATTATCTGTGGAGTTGTGGCAGGTTTATTTTCTCCCAAGGCAGCTGTCAATACTGCAAGAAATTGTTTGAATTGTTCCTGATCCATTTAAATTTTGAAAAGCGAGACAATTTTGAGGATTGACTGATGCAAAGCTTGAAGAACGGACGAAAAACGGCGGAAAATGAGAGAAAAACGGCGAATGTGACAGGGAACAGTGATTTCACTGATACAATCGAACGGCTCGGAATATTAGGTGACAAATAACGGCTCCTGAGGAACGGTCGTGACTGAGACGGTTCAGAATAGCAGTTCAAAAGAGCAACGTAGCAACTGGCAAGGAACTGTGTGGATTCCGTTATGGCGGCGTTGAATAACTCGATTTGCCTTTTTTTCGAAGTGCGAGATTCGAGATCAATACGAAATTCCAAACAAAAGGCGACTTTTCTGGCAGGATTCGCTAGGATAGGTTGACAATATTGTGCGAATGTGTGTAAATACCTGTAGAAAAGCATCGTAATTTCCGTCTAGTGAAACGAAGTTGAGGCAACAGGTAGAAGTTGAGGCGGACTGCGCGAAGGCTGGAAAAGTCCGTTTTTATCCACAATACACTGTTCTACTCACTTTATCGAAGATCTGGCAATGTTTTAATCCTCGTCGACAACTTGTTGTGTCGGGAGAAAGAATATAAATGATCGAATTGCACGCGTATGTAAGTTTTATTGACAGAGAGAAAATGCTATACTGAGACATGGATTTGAACTAACGCAAAGGTGTACAAAATGGTGACAACAGTAACAAATAAAGGAACTGTTCTTTTTCACTATAAC
>CM019170.2:47113867-47141586 GCA_009739505.2 Apolygus lucorum | reverse complement strand
TAGCGAATTTTCAAGGAAAATGAAGCTATTGCAATGGCCTCAAAATTTTTAGATTCGACTTTTTCGAAAAATTTTCACACTGAAATCCGTTTTGGAACATTCTGAAACGATCCCTGAAGTTTTTCCAAAAATCATATGTATATATATATATATGTGTCATTCCGGACGATAACTTGAGTAATTGTTTAGAAATTTTTTTTTAGTTTTTGCCAAAATGTTCGTAACAACAAACCATAGGTCAAGTTCGTTAACCAGCAATTTTGGACAATCCAAAGTGGTCCAAAATTCAAAAAAACTCCAAAAAAATGGGTTTTTTCCGTTTTTTGTGGTTATTACATTGAAAATCATGGTGATAGATGGTATATTCGGATTCAGCACAAAATTTCTGATATTAATGCTTTTTTCAAAAATGAAAATTGTCCAAAATTAAGAAAAGTTTGTAGCTATATATATATATAATGAATACGTGTGTATATTTGTTGTACCCAGAAATGAAGTAGCCGTGTGGGTACTCTATGAGTTCGTAGAGACGAGTAGAACATGAATATGGACTCCTAAGATCTTCAAAGCATACCCAGCAATAATTTGCAGCGTGTTATTAGCGAATTTTCAAGGAAAATGAAGCTATTGCAATGGCCTCAAAATTTTTAGATTCGACTTTTTCGAAAAATTTTCACACTGAAATCCGTTTTGGAACATTCTGAAACGATCCCTGAAGTTTTTCCAAAAATCATATGTATATATATATATATGTGTCATTCCGGACGATAACTTGAGTAATTGTTTAGAAATTTTTTTCAGTTTTTGCCAAAATGTTCGTAACAACAAACCATAGGTCAAGTTCGTTAACCAGCAATTTTGGACAATCCAAAGTGGTCCAAAATTCAAAAAAACTCCAAAAAAATGGGTTTTTTCCGTTTTTTGTGGTTATTACATTGAAAATCATGGTGATAGATGGTATATTCGGATTCAGCACAAAATTTCTGATATTAATGCTTTTTTCAAAAATGAAAATTGTCCAAAATTAAGAAAAGTTTGTAGCTATATATATATATAATGAATACGTGTGTATATTTGTTGTACCCAGAAATGAAGTAGCCGTGTGGGTACTCTATGAGTTCGTAGAGACGAGTAGAACATGAATATGGACTCCTAAGATCTTCAAAGCATACCCAGCAATAATTTGCAGCGTGTTATTAGCGAATTTTCAAGGAAAATGAAGCTATTGCAATGGCCTCAAAATTTTTAGATTCGACTTTTTCGAAAAATTTTCACACTGAAATCCGTTTTGGAACATTCTGAAACGATCCCTGAAGTTTTTCCAAAAATCATATGTATATATATATATATGTGTCATTCCGGACGATAACTTGAGTAATTGTTTAGAAATTTTTTTTTAGTTTTTGCCAAAATGTTCGTAACAACAAACCATAGGTCAAGTTCGTTAACCAGCAATTTTGGACAATCCAAAGTGGTCCAAAATTCAAAAAAACTCCAAAAAAATGGGTTTTTTCCGTTTTTTGTGGTTATTACATTGAAAATCATGGTGATAGATGGTATATTCGGATTCAGCACAAAATTTCTGATATTAATGCTTTTTTCAAAAATGAAAATTGTCCAAAATTAAGAAAAGTTTGTAGCTATATATATATATAATGAATACGTGTGTATATTTGTTGTACCCAGAAATGAAGTAGCCGTGTGGGTACTCTATGAGTTCGTAGAGACGAGTAGAACATGAATATGGACTCCTAAGATCTTCAAAGCATACCCAGCAATAATTTGCAGCGTGTTATTAGCGAATTTTCAAGGAAAATGAAGCTATTGCAATGGCCTCAAAATTTTTAGATTCGACTTTTTCGAAAAATTTTCACACTGAAATCCGTTTTGGAACATTCTGAAACGATCCCTGAAGTTTTTCCAAAAATCATATGTATATATATATATATGTGTCATTCCGGACGATAACTTGAGTAATTGTTTAGAAATTTTTTTTTAGTTTTTGCCAAAATGTTCGTAACAACAAACCATAGGTCAAGTTCGTTAACCAGCAATTTTGGACAATCCAAAGTGGTCCAAAATTCAAAAAAACTCCAAAAAAATGGGTTTTTTCCGTTTTTTGTGGTTATTACATTGAAAATCATGGTGATAGATGGTATATTCGGATTCAGCACAAAATTTCTGATATTAATGCTTTTTTCAAAAATGAAAATTGTCCAAAATTAAGAAAAGTTTGTAGCTATATATATATATAATGAATACGTGTGTATATTTGTTGTACCCAGAAATGAAGTAGCCGTGTGGGTACTCTATGAGTTCGTAGAGACGAGTAGAACATGAATATGGACTCCTAAGATCTTCAAAGCATACCCAGCAATAATTTGCAGCGTGTTATTAGCGAATTTTCAAGGAAAATGAAGCTATTGCAATGGCCTCAAAATTTTTAGATTCGACTTTTTCGAAAAATTTTCACACTGAAATCCGTTTTGGAACATTCTGAAACGATCCCTGAAGTTTTTCCAAAAATCATATGTATATATATATATATGTGTCATTCCGGACGATAACTTGAGTAATTGTTTAGAAATTTTTTTTTAGTTTTTGCCAAAATGTTCGTAACAACAAACCATAGGTCAAGTTCGTTAACCAGCAATTTTGGACAATCCAAAGTGGTCCAAAATTCAAAAAAACTCCAAAAAAATGGGTTTTTTTCCGTTTTTTGTGGTTATTACATTGAAAATCATGGTGATAGATGGTATATTCGGATTCAGCACAAAATTTCTGATATTAATGCTTTTTTCAAAAATGAAAATTGTCCAAAATTAAGAAAAGTTTGTAGCTATATATATATATAATGAATACGTGTGTATATTTGTTGTACCCAGAAATGAAGTAGCCGTGTGGGTACTCTATGAGTTCGTAGAGACGAGTAGAACATGAATATGGACTCCTAAGATCTTCAAAGCATACCCAGCAATAATTTGCAGCGTGTTATTAGCGAATTTTCAAGGAAAATGAAGCTATTGCAATGGCCTCAAAATTTTTAGATTCGACTTTTTCGAAAAATTTTCACACTGAAATCCGTTTTGGAACATTCTGAAACGATCCCTGAAGTTTTTCCAAAAATCATATGTATATATATATATATGTGTCATTCCGGACGATAACTTGAGTAATTGTTTAGAAATTTTTTTTTAGTTTTTGCCAAAATGTTCGTAACAACAAACCATAGGTCAAGTTCGTTAACCAGCAATTTTGGACAATCCAAAGTGGTCCAAAATTCAAAAAAACTCCAAAAAAATGGGTTTTTTCCGTTTTTTGTGGTTATTACATTGAAAATCATGGTGATAGATGGTATATTCGGATTCAGCACAAAATTTCTGATATTAATGCTTTTTTCAAAAATGAAAATTGTCCAAAATTAAGAAAAGTTTGTAGCTATATATATATATAATGAATACGTGTGTATATTTGTTGTACCCAGAAATGAAGTAGCCGTGTGGGTACTCTATGAGTTCGTAGAGACGAGTAGAACATGAATATGGACTCCTAAGATCTTCAAAGCATACCCAGCAATAATTTGCAGCGTGTTATTAGCGAATTTTCAAGGAAAATGAAGCTATTGCAATGGCCTCAAAATTTTTAGATTCGACTTTTTCGAAAAATTTTCACACTGAAATCCGTTTTGGAACATTCTGAAACGATCCCTGAAGTTTTTCCAAAAATCATATGTATATATATATATATGTGTCATTCCGGACGATAACTTGAGTAATTGTTTAGAAATTTTTTTTTAGTTTTTGCCAAAATGTTCGTAACAACAAACCATAGGTCAAGTTCGTTAACCAGCAATTTTGGACAATCCAAAGTGGTCCAAAATTCAAAAAAACTCCAAAAAAATGGGTTTTTTTCCGTTTTTTGTGGTTATTACATTGAAAATCATGGTGATAGATGGTATATTCGGATTCAGCACAAAATTTCTGATATTAATGCTTTTTTCAAAAATGAAAATTGTCCAAAATTAAGAAAAGTTTGTAGCTATATATATATATAATGAATACGTGTGTATATTTGTTGTACCCAGAAATGAAGTAGCCGTGTGGGTACTCTATGAGTTCGTAGAGACGAGTAGAACATGAATATGGACTCCTAAGATCTTCAAAGCATACCCAGCAATAATTTGCAGCGTGTTATTAGCGAATTTTCAAGGAAAATGAAGCTATTGCAATGGCCTCAAAATTTTTAGATTCGACTTTTTCGAAAAATTTTCACACTGAAATCCGTTTTGGAACATTCTGAAACGATCCCTGAAGTTTTTCCAAAAATCATATGTATATATATATATATGTGTCATTCCGGACGATAACTTGAGTAATTGTTTAGAAATTTTTTTTTAGTTTTTGCCAAAATGTTCGTAACAACAAACCATAGGTCAAGTTCGTTAACCAGCAATTTTGGACAATCCAAAGTGGTCCAAAATTCAAAAAAACTCCAAAAAAATGGGTTTTTTCCGTTTTTTGTGGTTATTACATTGAAAATCATGGTGATAGATGGTATATTCGGATTCAGCACAAAATTTCTGATATTAATGCTTTTTTCAAAAATGAAAATTGTCCAAAATTAAGAAAAGTTTGTAGCTATATATATATATAATGAATACGTGTGTATATTTGTTGTACCCAGAAATGAAGTAGCCGTGTGGGTACTCTATGAGTTCGTAGAGACGAGTAGAACATGAATATGGACTCCTAAGATCTTCAAAGCATACCCAGCAATAATTTGCAGCGTGTTATTAGCGAATTTTCAAGGAAAATGAAGCTATTGCAATGGCCTCAAAATTTTTAGATTCGACTTTTTCGAAAAATTTTCACACTGAAATCCGTTTTGGAACATTCTGAAACGATCCCTCTTTTTCCAGACATCCTGTGTCGGAAAAAAAAAAAAAAAAAAAAAAATAAGTCCTCGTTCAAATATTCTATCGACAACCGACACCGATAGAAACGTTTAAAACCCAGTGTACGATTGAAAGTCGCACGATTTTTTCGTACATATCGCGAATATAACTAAATGTTATCAAATTAATTACTTAGATGCGGCCGGTAACGCATCAAGGAGACAAATGTGTGATAAACAAAAGGTGGCTTACTGAGATGAGGTTGGGAACATAGATCATGAACGCGATCTGTTGCACTCATCTTCAACTACGTCCTGGAGCTACCCCAATCAGAACGCTTCTCGGGCTCCCAGATTCAGCTTTCAGCCCAGTGATTTCACGTCTTCCGGGACGTCGATTACACTAGATTACAAAATTTAGGGGTGGTCTGGCTGCCTCGTTCTTTCACCACTTTTCTTATGGTATTTGGTGCGCTGAATCCGAATCTGACGTCAGTTTTCTTTTGTTTATGTCGGATTTTCAAGATATAGCTAGTTTTAAGATTTTTCTAGTTCTCACTTTTCTTCATTTTTTAGTGAGAACTTATCTTGCTCAAATCTCCTCAAAAAGTACTCAGACTTATAGGAAATTTCATGTAGAATCCGAATATGTACTTAGTTTTTAAGTTAAACTGTGTTAAACCCCCTATTTTCCACAAAACATAACAAAAAACACCGGTTCTCAACGTTTTCCTTACATTTTGCCACTTGAAAAAAAAATTAAGGCTAAACAAAATTTTCTCGGGCTTTTACTTTGTAGGGGGCACATTCCAAAGGAGAATGAGACCAATCGCAGCCTCCTAAACCCATTAATATCGAAGGAATGAGCTTTTTCATGGCACTGAGATGAAAATTCACAAAAACCGTTAATTAGTTTTTCGAGATAAGTATGTGCGTTCCTAAATCTGTTTTCCTCAAATGGATTTTCCTTTCTTCTATATTTTTTATGCTTGTCACCTACTAAGAGTAAGATCGAAAATAAGTACTCAAAGGGGGAGTAAATCATAATTGGGAAACTCTTGTTTTGTTAAGTGATTTTAATTCAGTTTTACAAACGAAACACAACAAACTGCAGAAAAGTTAACGGTGTAAATCTGTTTCATGAAGGCTCAGATGAATCAATAGTTGGTACAATGTTTGGTTATTCCTCCACCTGAGAGGTTCCACCAAGATATGAAAACCATGGAAGAACGGTACCTACAAAGATATTGGGAAGTTCACACGATGGCGGACTATTGTTGGACCTTAACAAGAGATTTACCTCAGGCGGCGAAGTTTTCTCTACATAGATTCCGGCGATGAAACCTCTGAGGTGGAGGAATAACCAAACATTGTACCAACTATTGATTCATCTGAGCCTTTATGAAACAGATTTACACCGTTAACTTTTCTGCAGTTTATTGTGTTTCGTTTGTAAAACTGAATTAAAATCACTTAACAAAACAAGAGTTTCCCAATTATGATTTACTCCCCCTTTGAGTATCTATTTTCGATCTTACTCTTAATAGGTGACAAGAATAAAAAATGTACAAGAAAGGAAAATCCATTTGAGGAATACAGATTTAGGAACGCACATACTTATCTCGAAAAACTAATTAACGGTTTTTGTGAATTTTCATCTCAGTGCCATGAAAAAGCTCATTCCTTCGATATTAATGGGTTTAGGAGGCTGCGATTGGTCTCATTCTCCGTTGGGGTGTCCCCCCTACAAAGTAAAAGCCCGAGAAAATTTTTTTTTAGCCTTAATTTTTTTTTCAAGTGGCAAAATGTAAGGGAAAACCCGAAGAAAAAACGTTGAGAACCGGTGTTTTTTGATACGTTTTGTGGGAAATAGGGGGTTTAACACAGTTTAACTTAAAAACTAAGGACATATTCGGATTCTACATGAAATTTCCTATAAGTCTGAGTACTTTTTGAGGAGATTTGAGCAAGATGAGTTCTCACTAAAAAATGAAGAAAAGTGAGAACTAGAAAAATCTTAAAACTAGCTATATCTTGAAAATCCGACATAAACAAAAAAAACTGACGTCAGATTCGGATTCAGCGCACCAAATACCATAAGAAAAGTGGTGAAAGAACGAGGCAGCCAGACCACCCCTAAATTTTGTAATCTAGTGTTATTGGTGTAAAAGTATGTTTTTGTTTACAGAACCCCCAGCCTGAAGATGATACTTTTTGAATAGGTGATACTTTTGAATGATACTTTTTGAAGATGATACGTTTTCTATAGGCAATGAACCTTTGACTCCTGTTGTGCGTCTGTGATTTATTTATGTTTTTTTTTGTATGTAGGTACCTACCAGGTTTTTGGGAACTTTCATTCATGTTTGAAAGACCAAAGCAGTCCCCAGATATTTTAGACCCTTGTCACTTGTTGCTAGCCCTTCTCTGATTGGTCATAACAACGAGCCTTCCTTGTTTACTTACTGTTTAACAAAAAACGGACCGACCTCAAAACTGATGATGGCATCCCACTAAAAAGAAAAAAATAATAACGACAACTTATTCAGCTAGGTTGGTAGGTAGGTACGCATTGAAGTCGCTGCCGTGCCCATCAGCAGAGACAAACATACACAAGTAGATTCCACTTCCATCTGGTTAGTATTACAACATGCGTCGATAGTGCAATACAAAACATGAATGAGAGTGGGTACCTATCATTGAGGTAATGCATGTGTTCCAAAACTATTAGGTAATAGGTCACTGCTGTCGTATGAAGGAGGATGAGAGCGTGACAATAAGTGTGAATCCCCGTACGAAATGTTGGGGATATATAAGGGGGGGACATATAATTATATGTGATCAATCTTTGATTACATAATATCTAATTAATCTTATATTCCATGTATGGCATATTGAATGTAAAATTGTCTAGATCATGGTGTGGGTTTGTGATATGAGTTCATACTCAAATGAACCAGTTAGTGTTACAACATGCGTCGATAGTGCAATACAAAACAGGAGTAAGGGTAGGTAAGCAAGTAAGAAAACAACCTTCTCATGTTGAATTTTTATCCAGCTGCCATTTTTGGTGACGCAGAAGTCTTCAGCTGTTATCAAAGGTAATATTCTTACTGAGATTCACACTTAATGTCACTATCTCATCCTCCTTCATACCAGAACATGAATATGGACTCCTAAGATCTTCAAAGCATACCCAGTGCATACAGTATGTTGGTATGCTATACTAAAAATCGAAAAAACCAAGAATCGTGTAAAAAAAGAAATCGCAACACCATTGTTCCTTTTCTTAACCTTCAACTGGAAGATTTTTTATATATACGATGCATGTCCAGAAAGCAATTGTACTGAAGCTCCTGCGGCCGTAGGGAATTTTTTTTTTGCTATGTTTGGTACACTGCCGTGTAGCGTGACTCCTCCCCTTCAAAACAAGACCAAATTGAGGTCAGTAAGTTGAAAACTGTGGTCTCACATTATCATGGCCTTACAAGTATCAATCGATCTGTAGGAAATACAAAGGCAAGCACCTACTAGTTTTTAACGAATTTTCAAAGAAAATGCTGCATGGATTCAAAAATTTTAGTATTTTTAATTACTTAAAAGTAGATAATGAGGCCTGCTCCCATTATCATGATGGCCATAAGCCTTCGTTTCGTACTGAGCGCCTGCTCTTTCTCCTTTTCATACATTCTCAGCAGAATGATGACAACAGGCTCATCAAAACCGATCGTGCTCCGCTCCACCCTGGCTCTAAAGTAATAAAGACAATGATATAGGTAGACTAACATACGGATACGTTAAAAATTCCGAAATTTAGAGTTTACATTTCTAAGAGAATATAGGTAAAAGGCCTACAATGCAATTTTTAGTTTCTATAATTCATGCTTGTATTCATAATAATTCAGAATAATTATTATTCTAATTGGTACAAGTAAAATATTATTGTCAACAGTTTCGAGAAAAAGCTGCTCATCATGATAATGTTAATCACTTTATCTGGGTTGAGGGTGAGGAATATTTTAGGCCAATCCTCTTGTGTTTACGTCCCAAGTAGGACGTAAACACATGAGGATTGGCCTAAAATATTCCTCACCCTCAACCCAGGGACGTAAACACAAGAGGATTGGCCTAAAATATTCCTCACCCTCAACCCAGATAAAGTGATAAACTATCGCCACAATGAAAACTGAAATGATAATGTTTATTAGGTAAGTATTTCACTATACCCGTAAGCATAGGACGCAGCTTTCCCATTAATACCACCTAATAGAAAAACATCGCTATCCGAGAAATTTGGGTGCCTTCATTATAAATTTGTATTTCGACTAAAAATGAAGGTTCCATTAGTAACGACGATGAAGTACTATCATTGAGGTTTGGTCACTTGAATTAAGGAGTTTTCCAAACTTTTAGGCTCTTTATTCACCTATTGTTCCAATGGTTAGCTCCGAAATGTCGTATTTTCCAGTAGGTATGTCGGCTAGAAAATGGCTAATGGCCAAAACGTTGGGGAAATGGCTTCATTCAATTGACCGAAGCTCAATAATCATTTCATCATCACTCGTAACTCAAATACATGTATGTATAAACGTAATTATTAAATCAGAAAATACCTCCCACTCGAACTCGAAGTTTCTGTCATTTGTGCTCTCATGACTGAAAATGAAAGAAATGAGCCTGAAGTTGAAAGTAGGTGGGTAGCAACAAGTTGAAGGTTGTGGGAACGTTGAAAGGAGGGTGAAGCTTATTCCAGGAATGGATTTTGGACGAACAAATGCTTTATCACGACAAAAGTGAAGTCATTATCATACTGAAGGAATAACACTATCACCAACCACAGTAGGAAGGAATACGTTTTTTGTATACCTACTTCTTACCTTAATCGTTTTATTTAAAAGGAATAAATTCTACTACCTCTTAGTTGCAGCGTATTTAATTCGTAAATAATTCGTCGAAATGATAATGTTAATTATGATAATTCTTCGAGGTAGGGAGGGATGGGTGGATAGATGCTACTAAAGGTGCCATGGAAGAGTGGAGGAGTCTCTTGTAGGAAAATCATTAATGATTAAAGGGGTATTTTAACTTGATTGAATCAATATTTATTATTTATGAAGACTCAAAACATTTTATTTTTCAAACAAGAAAAAATGTCTCGAAGTTGTTTATACTATTTTCAATTGCTCGCTAACGTAGCGCGCGCTGTCTATCGGAACATTAGTTGGAACGATCATGCGTTTGTTTTAAATTTAGGGTTAGGAACTATAACTTCCGTGTGCTCGTGACCAGCAAAGCGTTCTTGAAGCGTCTTTTGTTTTACATTCCTTCTCCGGCTCCCAGCTCGCCTTGCGTCTTCAAATTAATGCTGTTCCGTTTGCATATTGCTTTATAATTTATTTCGTTATTTGTGTTAAAATCGTTGACATTAAATTCGAGAACCCAGTTAGCGTTCAAGCAATTGCTATTCTAGCGCTTTTTCGTTGGAATTTCACTAGACATTTCTTGCTTTCAAGACCACCTTTGATTTGTGGCGTTCTTTGTTTCGTTGTTTTTCGCGATCGTTCAGCTTGATTTCTCAGCACCTACCTACTTTACTACTTTCGTTACCAATTTATAACTATATATTATTATTATAATTATTCATTTGTTTAATTCATACAGCAACGTTTCAAATTTCGTGGTGAATTTCAGTTAGGTTACATCTTGTTACTCCTGATTCTTCCATTCCCATTTCTAATCGTTTTCTCTACAAATCCGAATTGAAAACGACAGTGTGTTTATTGTTCATTTTTGATTTGAGAGTTTCTAGAATTTCAGAGTCTATCTATTGTTTGTTTCGTCACTGCTTTTGGCTGTTTCTTTAGGTTTCCGTTTGATCGTCACCAACTGTTTCTTTTTTTTTTTGTTACCTTCCTACCAGTTTCGCAACGTTAGTTATTTAACTCGTTTAATCCGCCAATATTTTTTGTACTTAAGTATAGCCTAAAATAATTATTTGGTTCGTACTTTAGTTGCTATTTATATTATTTTCTAGTATTAATTCTAATCATAAGTACCTACGTCCATCTATTTATTTAACTTTGCAGTACAGTGTAGGGTTCGATTTGTTATATCTTTTAGTTAAAACTATTAATTTTTTCTTCATATTAGATTATTAGGTACCGATTCTTTAGTTTTTCCCTAATTTACTTGATTATACATTTATTGTCATTTAGTTCTGAGTTTATTCATAAGTATTGATTCTGTTAATTAATTTATACAAAAGAGGTTCAGATTTTATTTAATCGTCTTAACAATAAGTGCCTAGTTATAACATTTTTTCACTTTAAAAATCATTTTCAATCAGTCTTTATAGTCTCAAATTGTGTTTATTTGTCCTTGAATTAAGTACCTATTTGATCCTAATACTTTTCAATTGAGTAAATAGCGCATAAGTTTACTAGCACCTATTGAGTTGTTATTGAGATTTTCGATCGTTTCCTTTTATTTTTCTCTGACTTTAGTTGAGTTGTTTGTTCATTCCTGTATTTCATAAACTTATCCAAGAAATAACTTTTAATTAAAATAACAGTAATTTACTTAATTATTTATTTTTATATCATAAATCACTTACTATTTGAACAGTTGGAGTTTTGATTCAAGTTCGTTTGTTTCTTGACTTATTCAACTCGGGTTTTCAGTTTCAGATTTCAGGAGTTTTCAGTTTCAGAACGAGGAGTTTGTTCGAATTCATTGTTCCTATTTACTATAAGAATAGTGACCACCCGAAAGTTAGAAACCTAGGTACCCCACGAAAGCCAACCAACGGTAAGCATGATTCCTACTCTCTTTTTTCCTAATTTAACGCTAACAAGTGTGGGTCCAAGTCACAGAACTGGGAATTATGTTTTCCGTATTTCAAGTACATACCTACTGTAAAAATAGGTAGAGTCCGAAATTCGAAAAAATTCACCGCAGTTTGACTTCATGTTTACTAATTCGGTTTTGGGCTGCTTTCAGTTGAAAAATTAATCATAAATAGAAGTGACTCTTATTGTTCCTCGTACTATCGTATATTACATCGTAAATGTTGATAGTTATCAAATGTGGTGAATATCGGTTGAGCATTTGGTTGTAGTTAATTCTAAACAAACGAAGATTTATATGACTAACATTAGGTATCATTTTTTAATAATTGTAGAAAATGCCTCGTTTGAAGAAAAAAAGTTTAGCTATGCTGAAAATGGAAGATCGTATAAGAAAAGCTTTATCGAGTAATTGTGAATCCGAAAAGGAAATGACACGTCAGTTGAATACCCAATCTCAAAGAACTCGTAGAAGAAACGACCAGGTACGTGCCAGCATAAATTCCGTCAACAGCAGGTCCCAAAAAAAAAGATTATCTGATTCAAAAGAACGAAAAAAACATAATGACAGATTGAAAAAAAATCAAAAAACACGGTTGTCTGATCCAAAATGTCACGATAAACATAAAAACAGATTGATTGAAGCTCAAAAGAAGAGATTGGCCGATCCTAAAAATCACGATAAACATAAAAACAGATTGATAGCATCCCAAAAAAGAAGGTTAGCTGATCCAAAAAAATGCCGAAAACATTTCAAAATTAATTCACGTGCTCAAAAAAGGAGATGGAGAAAACACGTTCAAATTACGTCAGACCATAGGTTAAGGACTAGGACACGAATTAGCTCATTCAAGAAAAAAGTTTTATGCGAAAAGCAAAAAAGACGTGCTAACCTCTACAAAATTAGGATAAGAAAAACTAACAAAATCAATTTTTTACGTTCAAAATTGCTAACCGACTACAGACATTTAATCAAAACCGGACCTAACTATACATGTTCGTGCTGTGGACGATTATGTTTCAAACATTCAATCAAATTTTTTAAAAATAATGAAAAGCTAGATAATGTGCCCCTAATAAAATTTAGAGATAACCTGTGTAAACCAGAAGTGACTGAAGGCTTAGGTGTTCGTGGAGTATGTGGTACTTGCGATAATTACATCAAAAAATTGAAAGTCCCCCCACTATCTTTAGTTGTTCATAAAGATCTTAGTCCCAAATTCAGTTAAGAATTTAACCACTCTAGAAGAACGATTTATCAGTCCGCGAATTCCTTTCATGCAAATCCGTGTATCACATATAGATCAACAGTTTTCAATCCAGGGACGTGTAGTGAATGTGCCATCTGACGTTATTAATAATGTGAAAATACTTCCGCGAATGTTCAACGAAACAGCTGTTATCCCGATTGCTTTGAAGAAGAAGAAGTCATACAAATCTATCGTCCAAGAAGAACCAATCAGACCCCACGCAATTTTTGAGGCTTTAAGAGATTTGAATAATTGTCCCGTTTTCCAGGAAGCTGATGTTTCAATAGATCCAAAGAGAATTCCAATTTTAGGGGATCTTCAAATGCACATCGGACAAGAGGTTAATCGAGACCCTAAGATTAATGTTAAAAAAGTTGAAGAAGTTGACGATTCCGACTTTGAAGAGGACGATCCTGAACCTTTCAATGTTCCTATTGATTCTACGTTATTAATATCTAACCATAATCCTGACGCATTGGTTTTTACTCCAGGGGAAGGGTTTACTCCATTGCCATTGTTTTTAGATATTCACGCGGAAGCATTCAGTTTTATTCGAATTTACGGAGGTCAGTTGAGGCCCAAACCAGATCATCTAAGTTACCAAAAACTCATCAATTCAGAATTTTTGAGATACGACCGAAGATGTGCGTCAGAGCCAAGCAAATTATTTTACTGCTCAACAAAATTGAGAGGAATGAAAATCAGTGCTAGTGTACTCTTTTGTTTGAAGAAATTGAAGGGAAAGAAACAGCGCCCCACAGCAGAGTTCTGCCTCTCGGATGGCCTCATCAAATCGTTCCACATCCATGACAGTGGCTACAGACTGTTCCTCCCTGATCGAGGATCTCCTGCTTTTTGGGGACAAAAACAGTCAGAAATTTTTGCAATGATTCGTCAGCTTGGACCTCCCACTTTGTTTGTCACCCTTTCACCGGCTGAGACCCAGTGGCCAGAACTTCTGGTCCTGTTGAAAAAAATCCTTGATAAAGAAGACATTACTGAAGAGGCAGCGCTAGCATTGAATTATCGGGATAAAGTTCGTTTGATAAGTTCAGACCCTGTCACGTGTGCTCGATACTTCGACTTTAGAATTAAAAAGATGATAAAGTTACTCAACGTAAAGCATCATGGAATATTCTATGAACATGAAGTTATAGATTATTATTACCGCGTTGAATTCCAACAAAGAGGATCCCCGCATATCCATTCCCTCCTTTGGCTAAGAAATGCCCCCAATTTGGAAAATGGAGTGGAACAATGTGAGAAGTTCATTGATAAATTCATTTCGTGTTCGTCTGAAAGAGTGAGTGATGAAATTCTAACTTTTCAGACCCATAAACATACTTTTACTTGCAAGAAAAAAGATCCAAAAACAAAGAAGAGCTATTGTCGTTTTGGAATTCCATTTTTCCCAATGGATCAAACTAAAATTTTAGTACCTTTTGCGAAAGATGAAGTAAGTGATCATAAAAAGAAAGAACTCAATGAAATCATGAGAAAAATTAAAAATTATCTTGAAGAAATTTACAGAGACTTGAAGAGAAAATGTCTTCTGGAAGATAATAATTTCAACAACTTCCTCAAACATTTGAATGTTTCCAAAGAGGAATATATTTTATATATACGAAATAACCTGAAACGTCCAACAGTTTTCCTAAAACGACTCCCCAACGACATCAGAACAAACGCATACAACTTTGACATTCTCAATCTTCATCGAGCAAATATGGATATACAATTCATCACTGACACGTACTCCGTTGCTGTATACGTGCTAAATTATATAAATAAAACAAAACGGGGGGTCTCAAGAGTTCTTCGTGATGCAAATGAGGAAGTAGCAAGAGGAGATCTGTCCATCAAAGAAAAATTGAAATTCATGGCAAATAAATTTTTGGATTCCAGTGAATTTTCAGCTCAAGAAGCAGTTTATTACATTTTACCTCTACCACTTTCACAATGCACAAGAACTGTTGAATTTATCAACACTGGTCCTCCTGAAATGAGAGTTTGCATTCTTCTATCAAAAACAGAACTCCAAAAGCTCCCCAATGAATCAACTGATGTATTTGCCAAATCCAACGTTGATCACTACGTTAACCGACCTGATGTCTTGAAAGACCTGTGTCTCGCTGATTTTGTTGCATGGTACAATTACACAAAAAAAATCAATCGATCAAAAAAAGCAAATTTATCAATGATCGACGAAAAATCAGATTTAGATTCAGAAGATGATACTCAGGTTGAGCCCTCGAAAGTTTTGAAATTAAAGAACAATGATGGATTTATTTCCAAAAGAACAAAATCCAAAATTATTCGATTCGTTCGTTTCAACATCGAAACACACGAAGATGATTTTTATCGGGAACAGTTGATGCTTTTCTTGCCATGGCTTGATGAAGAAAGCGAACTGATTTGTGTTAATCAAAAGAACAAATTCAACGAGAATAAGCAAATGATCATACAAAATCGAAAATTTTATACTTTCAACTCTCCAAATGAACAAGGAACCGAAGATTTCATCGATGAAGCCATCAGAGAACACAATGAAAATGAAATTTCAAACGCAGAAGTCGAAGAGGATACGGATACAGTTGCTCCAAACCCAGAAGATGGATACGAAGTGTTGAGAGATCGAACTGACGAGGGAGATGTATTCTACGATGGAGGATTCGGATTGGGGAATGAGAAAACCGAAGAAGACTTCGTCCCTGTTCCGTATATTCTCCCCGAAGAACGTTATCTCCAAGTAGTCAGATCACTGAATGACAAACAACAGCGTTATCACTATCATGTCTTGCATACCCTGAAAACCAATGCCGGACCTATTTATGAATGTATTTTAGGAAGTGCAGGGGTTGGAAAATCAAGACTAATAGAAGCACTTGAACAGTCGTTGGTTCGATTTTTCAACTCAACAGCTGGTGTAAAATTGGATGCTCTCCGAGTTTTGCTATGCGCACCAACTGGTAAAGCTGCATTCAACATTAGAGGTGCCACGCTTCACTCAGTGTTTTCTCTTCCATTGAACCAAGCCAGCTATGATATGCCTCCGTTGAATTCTCGAGTGGCCAATACCTTATTTTGTAAATTAAAAGATGTCAAATTAATTATAATGGATGAAGTAAGTATGATTGGTACAAAAATGTTTGCTAGAATAGACGCCCGTTTAAAACAGATTTTTAGGACTAGTGTTCCTTTTGCTGGAATTTCTATCATTCTATTTGGAGATTTTAATCAATTGGCCCCTGTTGGAGATGGGTACATTTTTTCGAATAACACTGCAAATCCTTACAGTCACCTAATGGGCAACCCTCTTTGGGATATGTTCAGTTTTTATAAATTAACAGAAATTATGAGGCAGAAAGATGATGCTTTATTCGCTACTGCTCTCAATAACTTGGCTACAGGTTGCTTAACGTCAGAGGAGGTCCGTATGTTTGAGAGTCGAGTGAAGAAAAGTCGTATTCCAAATTCGAAGTCACTCAGATTGTTTAGAACGAATGAAGAGGTCGATACTTATAATAAATCGGTGTTTTGTAGTAAAAAACAGTGTGAGATCAGAGAGTTCGAGGCCATTGATAGAATCATAGGAAAAATTTCAGACGCTCAGCGAACATCAACCCTTGACTTTATGAAAAAATCAACAAAAACTTCCAACACTTATGGGCTTCCGACCCATATCAAACTATGTGTTGGTGTCCGATACATGGTTACTGTCAATGTGAAAACCTCTGATGGCTTGGTAAATGGAGCTGTTGGAGTCTTGCAATTCGTGGAAACTGTAGATAACGATAAGATCATTCGTCTATGGTTGCTGTTTGATGACGAAAATGTTGGGCGAGAAACACGGAGAGGTGGGAGGAGTGCTGCGAAGCGTTTAGGCATAGGAAACATGTTGACCCCTTTGGAATTAGTTTCTCGAAACATTCGACCTCGCCAAAATTCACCAATTATGGTCGTGAGAAGACAATTTCCTGTTGTTCCAGCAGAGGCTATCACCATTTACAAAAGTCAAGGAGGTACATACGACTCCGTCGTAGTCACATTGAGAAAAGGCATGCGTAGAACCGAAATGTATGTAGCCTTTAGTCGTTCAACGAGTTTAAACGGACTCACTATACTAGGAACGTTCAAACCTCCGGGGCGAATAGATGAAAATAATGTAGTAATTAAGGAAATTAAAAAAGGGCTGATTAACAAACCGGTCAAACTAAAATTAAATTTTTTGCAAGACCATCTTGAACGTTTTTCAATAATTTTTCATAATGTTAATTCACTTCGTAAACATTTTTCGGATATAAAATCCGATAACTGCTTCACTTCCGCGAAAATAATTTTGTTGGTAGAAACGTGGCTGAAATCCCATGAAACTATGAACCTTCCTGGTTATTCGGTTGTTTACCGCTCTGACGTTAACCAATCCCTGGCCCATGCTTATGGGATGATGATATACAGCAAAAAGGACCTAGTCAATCAAGTAGAATTAGTTTATGATTTTAATGAAGAGAAAAAAGGACTTGCTTGTAATATAGTTGTTATCAAAATACGAAATAATTTTATTTGTGGAGTGTACAAACCGCCATCAACGCCAATGCGAATTTTTATACCACACCTTGAAGAAGCCTTCTCATCAATTTCAACAACAATCAATGACACAATTTTAATCCTTGGAGACTTCAATGACGACCACTTAAAAGAAGAAAGGAATCATCAACTTCAAAACTTTTTTGCGTCGATGGGTTTTAAAAATTTGTTATTTCATCAGCCTTCAACAAACTCGCTGACCCAAATTGATCTATGTTATAGTAATAATGCTGATGCTTTTTTTGCCTCTTATTATGAAAGTTATTTCTCCTACCATAAGCCAATTTTATGTATCGAAGATTTCAAGATACATGATCAACTCAAATAATCGCTTAATTGTGAAGAGAATGAACTTTATCCAAATTTCATTGAACGATCAAGCCAACTAGTTGTGAACAGGATATTATCACTTGATATTCATGGAAATGAGTATGGTCATAAATAAATTGAATCAAAATCATCAACGTTCCAAAACACCGAACAAAACGAAAATGGAAGAGACAATTTGCTGTTCGCGAAGAATAAGAAGCAAAATGAAGAGTTGTCACCTAAAACGATAATTTTAGAAGATGATTCTCAACCAATCGAACCCGAAGAAAGGTACAGATAGAGTAGAGAAAAAACACTGGATGAAATTAAAAAACAATATTTTACCCTGTGAGTCATGGATTACAGACAGACCAATTGATGAAATTTTAAAAATTGTTAAATCTACAACAATATTTGATACTTTGGAATGTGTGATGATACAATTACCTGAACAAGTTCAACCTGCAACCACTGAACGAGAAATTCTCATCCTCGGAGGACTCAGTACCTCAATTCACTGGAATTGTACATACTACGATGGGAATAAATTGAGAATATATGATACATTGTACACCTCTTTGCCAGAAGAAGAGAAAATACTGATTCATCGAAGGTATCCGCATCTCACACAGAATGATATAGTTTTTGAAAAATGTCAGCGCCAGCCAGACCATAGTTCATGTGGTGTGTTTTCGGCTGCCAATGCTGTGTCCCTTGCACTGGGGTTAAACCCATCTGAATTGAATTATAAACTCGACAGACGACCTGGTGAAAGTCAATTGATGACCTTGACAATGCGCAGACATTTTTGGAGAATTATCCAGGAGCAAAGATTGATTCCATTTGAACTAAATACTTCCTAAAATTGGAATAGCTATTTTCGATTTTCTTCAATTCAGTACTTCGCTGATCAAGACATATTCGACCAGAACTGAGACAAGAGTGAAGAGCTTGTGATACATTATTCATCTAGGTATATTTGTATTAATTTTTCATTTATTATTTTATAAAAAATTACTGTGCAGAGGACCTAAATATTCTTTGATCTCATTCTTCTCATTCATAAAATATGTATCCAATAAAACTCTATTTTCCAATAACAGTTGAAATTACTTTAATTTTTCTTAATACTATTTAGATTTTTTTTTAATATAAAGTTTTTTGTTTATTTTATTGCTTGCTTGAATCAATTGCATGCTTAAAATAATATATTTTTCGTAAGTCCCCAGCTACACCGGTCATAGGACTTTACCTTTGGGAGTCTTGATTATCTTTTGAGTCGTAAAATTCCTTACATTTCTATAAATACTATTCATAGTACCAACCTCCTTGATTTCAATTAACTTCATCATTAAATTTGACTTACAAATATCCTTTTCTCCACATTTTCTTAATTTTAAAAGAGTAAGGGGACTCAGTTTATAATCAAAGGTAGCAAAGGTAGACTTTGAATGAGTCACCAGGTGATCCACCGGTATAAAAAACGGAAACGATACCCTATGCAATACGTCCTTGGCTTAATGAAGAAACCAGAGTACCTAAGAGTAGAATATCCACGAACAGTTGTGTTTTTTTTTTTTTCAATATACAAGTCACAGTTTTTTCCATCTTCCAGGTGGTCTGAAAACTTTAAATAGCAATACTTGAACAATCGAACAGCTTGAATTTCTAAAGAAATTTCTTTAGTTATAATATTAAAGTCACATAATGAGAACCTATCTACCTGAGACTCAAAAACTGCTCTACTGGTCCTGTTTAAGTCGTGAGCCATAACGTGGAATGGAAAGTTGCATGTACTCGTACATATTTACCTGTACAAGCAACTTTCAATTCCAACATTCCTAAGTAGTTTCAGGAAACAATACACTGTCCCGTTGAAAAACTCCTTTAGAAGCTCTCCTTGAAACCACCTGCAAGTTCTTTCCATTGATCTTCCATTCGTTCCTTGAGTCAGCTCCAACAACATGCATTTGAAGATTCATATTTTCCTACGCCTACTCCTCAATTCCATCTTTACTGAGAGTGAGTTGACATACTAACTACCCTATCCTCTAAGAAATTGATTCCTTTGTGAAACATTTTTAAATTAAGAGTTGATAGTACTTAAGTATGTCAAATATGTCTTATGTGTTTTACATAGGTAGTACTTGAATTGATTACTCATTAAACCGCAGATTACTACAACAGTTTTATGTAAATCAAACTAACGAAACCAATGCGTTAGCTAGATACATCTTCTTTCTTTTCTACAACTTCTTTTTACTCTTTTTACATATCTTGAAAGTAATTACACTGAACTTTCATTCTCTAGACCTTAGGTCAGGAACATTTACACATGTATGATTTAGATATTTTTCATTTATTTATTCATTGATCATCCAGGCCCTGTATTTTGGATTTAATTCCTCCTCGACGTGAAAATCCCAACATATGCAATTACTAAGGACCTCCTGAACAACCACTCGCCTCTAGTACTCGCAACCCTAATACTTCTTCAATGACATAGACAATGATAATTTTTTGTATTCTCTTAATGAGGCATCCATGAAACTAGAAACCATGGCGTAAAAAATTTCGCCATATTAAATCATCTTGGAGTGAGGTCAAGCATCTGGACCCGAGCAAAGATTAGTTTGGTTCTTTTCCGCTAACTCCGAAAAGCGCCAGTGTCGAGCTTCTTCTGTAATTTCTTCATACGGATCTAACCTGCAGGTTTCTCTTATTAGCTCAATCATACATAATTGACTTAATAGTTAGCTTTTAGAAAAAATCAACACTATGTGACATGTCATTTAAAACAGTGCTTCCTGCAGGTTTAATGGAGGAAATTCGAATGTGTGAGTGGTGTCAAATTGTGTGCTATGACCAGACATCATGCCTAGCTTCTACAATATTGAGAAATAAGCCAACGACCTATCAGATCCTAAAATTCATTTTAACCTGCAATAATTGTCAAACTCTGATTCTGTATGCAGCAGCTCCTAATCCAGGTGAAAATGAGTTTTAGGCTCTGATTGGTCAATAATTGACTTAATCCGATGAAGAGCGGATATGATGTTGACATGGAGTGGAGTGGTTAATGCAGTGGTTAAGATCTTATTTATATATATAATGAATACATGCGTATATTTGTTGTACCCAGAAATGCAGTAGCCGTGTGGGTACTCCATGAGTTCGTAGAGACGACTAGAACATGAATAAGGACTCCTAAGATCTTCAAAGCATACCCTGAGCATACAGTATATTGGTATGTTATACTGAAAATCGAAAAAAAACTAACAATAGCCGTGTGGGTGCTCTATGACTTCGTGGAGACGAGTAGAACATGAATATGGACTCCTAACATCATCAAAGCATACCCAGTGCATGCAGTATGTTGGTATGGTAGGAATACTGAAAATAGGAAAAAAAACAACAATAGCCGTAGGGTACTCTGTGAGTTTGTGGAGATGGGAAGAACGTGAATATATACTCCTAACATCTTCAGAGCATACCCGGTGCATACAGTATGTTGGTATGCTATACTGAAAATCGAAAAAACCAAGAATCGTGTAAAAAAAAAACTTTCTAAAAGAAATTGCAACACCATTGTTCCTTCTCTTAACCATACCTTTAACTGAAAGATTTCTTTGAAAATTCGCTCATTAATTCATGCTGCATGAATGGACTTTTTTTGTTATTGTACCTGTTCCAATAAGTCTAATGGATTAAATAAAATATTCACAGACTAGAAACTTAATCCAGGTCCTTGTCCTCTCCTCCCTTCCCCAGCAGACCTTTCATGCATAATTTTCTTATTGGGGAATTTATCCGTTTTACTTCAGCCAGTTAAATTCAAAGTGAGGAATCTAGACTCCTCATTAAACTTTATTCATTTGTTTTTGTTAGATGATTATTTTGACATGGATATATCTTAGTTCTGGGGGTCATTCCAAAATTTTCGACACACAAAACAATGCAACGTTTTTTTCTGATGCTGTTGAACGCAGGAAGCTGAAATTTGAGAGGACGGGTCAATGGAGAATGCTGAAGGCGCCTGAGTGGTCATTGATCAGCTGAGTGAGCTCATCATTTAAATTGCCATCATAAGACATATCCATGTAGGTACAGATGTATCTGCATGCAGTGTAGATACTCGTTTTTTCAAACAATCGAAGGTGAAAGGTGAAAACAAGCCTTTGAAGTGGTCGTTTCTCTCGAGTAAACCAACAAGTTTCGATGGTTTCAACGTTCATTCTCGACTTTTTATTCAAATTTTGGATTCTACGTACCTATCTTGAAACGTAAACCAACAAGTTTTGAGGGGTGGTTGAAGATGTTTTTTCTCGGTCAATTCCAAAGGTTATTATTGAATATATCTATTTTGAAGATGTTCATGATCCAAATAGTTCAGTGAAATTTTGATTCACTCCACCAATCTAGGAGGTCAATGAACGATCCTAAGGTCAGTCAAACATTTCGGTTGTTGATCAGCTTCTGACTTTAATCGCCCGCCCTCCCATTATTACTCCCCATAATTTCCTGGCAGTATTGGCCCAGACGAAAGCAAACACCTGCGTGCCTGAGGGAAAGAATGGTTGGAATCCTCTCTATTCGCCGATGAACTCTCGTATGAACGATTTGAAATGAAGAGGTCGATCCTTCGTTCCCCTTTCGGTGACACAACTTGGAACCTCATTTAGGAAACACCTTCGAAGGATCCGCAAAACTCTTCTCCGCAAATGTCTCCAAGTTTATCTATCTTACATTCGAAAAAGTTCACAAAATGAAGCGAATTGTTTGAGAAAGTAGATACATTTAAATGCTGGGCATTCGGATTGAACCAAATTAATCTAGGAAAGATCATAATAATTCTAGTTATGAGAGGCTAAAAAAAATTCTCAGCTCTATTCTATAGCTTCCGTTTGTTACTTATGTACCCGTATCATGGTTCAGTCCAGTCCGTCCTCCAATATGGGAATCGTCTGTGGAGGAACCTACCCTTCTAATCCTAATGTACTGCTGGTTCTACAAACATCAATTATTATGTAAAGGAAGTATTTTCAATATATTTGTAGGTTTCTGGGAGTTTGAATAGGTATAGTTTGTAGTAGCTAGGCCTGACGCAATTCCTGAGAAGAAAAAATTAGTTTGGCTGGGGGTCTCTTCAAAAATAAAGAAATTAAAAGAATTGAATTGACTGTGCCTATTTGAAAACCTAACCATGCTTGATAACACGACTCCATGAAAAATAATTGAATACTTAAACTTATGCATTAAAAAATAATCACAGCCGAAAAAGGTGTCGACACAAATAAACTGAAATACGAAACAAAACGAGGTTGACAATGTGTCAAAAGATGAAAAATCTATATACATAAAACGCCAACCGTACGTACGAATGTCGCCCGAACGTGGGGGTCCCGGGTTCGATTCCAGGCCGCGAAATCAAATTTTTTTTTACACATCTACAATTTTTTGCTTCTGTTTGCCTGTTTTTAGCAGGGTTTTCAGCTAGTATAAACATAAAACGCAAAATAATAATCTAAGTATGTAACGTACCTCTGAATGATGAGGACTTAACTTAGTATTTAAAATTATATTTACCGAGTTTGATGAATGGGTGAATGGGCTTCATTTGGGGTCTAGTTGTGCCCCGAAGCTTTTGGTTGATGTGTCACTTCTAGGGGTTGAAAAATAAGGGCTGAAATATTCAAAAGGCCCTAGCTCGAAAACTCTCGAAATAAAGGTACTTATTGTTTTTTCCATCAATTTAAAATAGTATAGAATTTTTTAGAATCGAATGAGATCAACCAGAGCTCTGTAGGACTAACCATTCGCTCCTCATGAGCACTTGGGTTGGTCTTGTGGTAAATCAGAAACACGAGCGTGAATCACCATAGAGCAGTGGTTCCCAAACTGGGGGGCGCGCCCCCCTGGGGGGGGGGGGGGGCGTGGAGAAAGTCTAGGGGGGGCGTGACACCCAAATGAAATGAATAAAAAAATTACAAAAATAATTTCCTCAGATTTTTGAAATAAAGTCTTTCTAAGTTTTCAAAATTGTTTTTGTTATGTTTCAATTCCCACGTTTTTTTACCAATTTCCACGCTTTCACATAAAGAATATTCACTTGACATACCTAATGGTCAAGTGTTTGTAAAAAATTAGAGCCATTGTTTAAAATAAAACAGATCAAAACACACAAGAGTTCAATATTCTCAAAACCGTCCCCCTCCATAGCAGTTACTGTCAGACGCAACGGGTGTGTGTACCGATACCTCCTTAAATTCCTTAAATTGGAAATGTATCTGTGTTACAATGTTAAATTTTGTATTAGTAATTATATTGGTTCGTTTTTCATGTTTTAATTTTCACTATACGTACAATTACTGAATCTTTCCATTCTGCGTTACCGCATTCAACAGTGATCGAAAAATCTACCAACTCACCGTGTCAAGTAGGCACATACTTGCACAAGTAGGAGTTGGTATGTACGGCACCGTGGAAATAGGGAATTGCAAAATGGAAAGCTGATATGTGTAGGGGGGCGTGGGGGGTCTCCAAATAACCAGAGGGGGGCGTGGGGGGTCTCCAAATAACCAGAGGGGGGCGTGGTACAAAAAAGTTTGGGAACCCCTGCCATAGAGGCTTAATCTCCTTTCAAATTGTAGCTGACCGAACTGCGATCGGTGTTCGTTTCTTCGAGTTGAACTACCTACTCTACCTACTACCTACTCAGTTTTGCGTCCTTAGAAATCAGTTATCAAATTTCCTGATGAAGACACCCACAGCCCCATATTTCTTCGAATTGAATTTGAAGCGTTTGTTTCTTCAAAGTGGTAGGTAGTGACAAAGGCAAAGCTCTGTTCAGTGATCTATACAGAAAAATAATAAGCCTTTGTGTAATAATTTGCAGCGTTTTTGTCGTGTATGTTGACAATGATTGATGAGATTACCTCGCAATGACCAAGATGCCTTTACAAAGTTTTTTTGGAATATTTTGAGAAAATGAATTCTTTTGTGAACGAATTTCTTTCTTACGTTCATTTTGGTTTATTATTTTCAATAATAAGCCTTTGGAATCGAGCAAGAAAAAAAAATTTTTAACCCCCCCTCCAAATTTGATGTTTTACGTTTCAAGGTACGTAGAATACGAAAATCGAATAAAAAACGCTGCAAATCATTGCTCAAAGGTTTATTATTTTCTGTATAGATCACCCTTCTGTATAGATCACTGGTTCTCCATCAATAGCACCTACCACCATCTGTATCATCCCTTGACCTTCCCTCTCAAATTTCAGCTTCCTGCGTTCAATAGGCTTGAAAATGGCTTAGGATCTCACTCAGCTGATCAGTGATCTGAAGAGTGAAGAAGATCTCCTCGAATGATGGAGACGCCTGGAAGAGCACGTCCATTCAATAGGAGTAAAAATGGCTTTGGAGCTCACTCAGCTGATCAGTGATCCGAAGAGTGAAGAAGATCTCCTCGAATGCTGGAGACGCCTGGAAGAGCACTTCCATTCAATAGGAGTAAAAATGGCTTTGGAGCTCACTCAGCTGATCAGTGATCTGAAGAGTGAAGAAGATCTTCTCGAATGCTGGAGACGCCTGGAAGAGCACTTCCATTCAATAGGATTGAAAATGGCTTCGGAGCTCACTCAGCTGATCAGTGATCTGAATAGTGAAGAAGATCTCCTCGAATGCTGGAGACGCCTGGAAGAGCACTTCCATTCAATAGGATTGAAAATGGCTTCTGAGCTCACTCAGCTGATCAGTGATCTGAATAGTGAAGAAGATCTCCTCGAATGCTGGAGACGCCTGGAAGAGCACTTCCATTCAATAGGAGTAAAAATGGCTTTGGAGCTCACTCAGCTGATCAGTGATCTGAAGAGTGAAGAAGATCTTCTCGAATGCTGGAGACGCCTGGAAGAGCACTTCCATTCAATAGGATTGAAAATGGCTTCGGAGCTCACTCAGCTAATCAGTGATCTGAATAGTGAAGAAGATCTCCTCGAATGCTGGAGACGCCTGGAAGAGCACTTCCATTCAATAGGATTGAAAATGGCTTCGGAGCTCACTCAGCTGATCAGTGATCTGAATAGTGAAGAAGATCTCCTCGAATGCTGGAGACGCCTGGAAGAGCACTTCCATTCAATAGGAGTAAAAATGGCTTTGGAGCTCACTCAGCTGATCAGTGATCCGAAGAGTGAAGAATATCTCCTCGAATGCTGGAGACGCCTGGAAGAGCACTTCCATTCAATAGGATTGAAAATGGCTTCGGAGCTCACTCAGCTGATCAGTGATCTGAAGAGTGAAGAAGCCTTTGAGCAATGATTTGGAGCGTTTTTTACCCACCAACATTTTTTTTACCTACCAACTTTTTTTTACCTACCAGCTAGGTACTACCTACCACACCATACTGCTTCACACCTTCACAATCAAGTTTATTAGAAAGATCTAAACGCTTCACACTCGATTGGAAAAATAGAAAGCTTCATACGGAATTTGATTACTGGTTACGCAGAAGGCAAAACTGTATACACATCGAAGAAATGAACAGCGATCGCATTTTAGTCCGATAAAATTTGAATGGAGATTAGACCTCTTTTGCGATTCACACTCATGATTCTGTTTTATCGAAGGAAAACCTTCAAGTACTCGTAGGGACCGAACGGTTTGTCCTACAGAGCTCCGGGTGGTCTCAAAAATTTTTTAAAATTCAATACTATTTAAAATTGGTGAAAAAACGATACCTTTATTTCGAGAGTTTTCGAGCTAGGGCACTCTTGAAAATTTCAACCCTTAATTTTCACCCCTTAGAAGTGACCTACATCAACCAAAAGCTTCGCGGCACAACTAGACCCCAAATGGAGCCCATATACCAAATTTGAACCAAATCGGTCCAGTGTTGCTAAGAAAAGTGCCGCGTACGGCGTACGGCGTACGGCGTACGGCGGACGGACGGAAATTTTTTTATTCGATTTTCGTATTCTACGTACCTTGAAACGTAAAACATCAAATTTTGAGGGGGGGTTAAAATTTTTTTTTTCTTGCTCGATTCCAAAGGCTCATTATTGAAAATAATAAACCAAAAATTTCCGTCCGTCCGCCGTACGCGGCACTTTTCTTAGCAACACTGGACCGATTTGGTTCAAATTTGGTAGTATTGAATTTTTAAAAATTTTTGAGACCACCTAGAGCTCTGTAAGACAAACCGTTCGGTCCCTACGATTACTTGAAGGTTTTCCTTCGATAAAACAGAATCATGAGTGTGAATCGCAAAAGAGGTCTAATCTCAATTCAAATTTCATCGGACTAAAATGCGATCGCTGTTCATTTCTTCGATTTGTATACAGTTTTGCCTTCTGCGTAACCAGTAATCAAATTTCCATATAAAGCTTTCTATTTTTCCAATCGAGTGTGAAGCGTTTAGTTCTTTCTAATAAACTTGATTGTGAAGGTGTGGTAGGTAGTACCTAGCTGGTAGGTAAAAAAACGTTGGTAGGTAAAAAAAATGTTGGTGGGTAAAAAACGCTGCAAATCATTGCTCAAAGGCTTATTCACTCTTCAGATCACTGATCAGCTGAGTGAGCTCTGTAGCCATTGCTCAAAGCAAACCAAAAATTTTATGTTTCGCGTTTCAAGGTACATACAATAAGATTAAAAATGGCTTCGGAGCTCACTCAGCTGATCAGTGATCTGGAGAGTGAAGAAGATCTTCTCGAATGCTGGAGACGCCTGGAAGAACACTGATCAGCTGAGTGAGCTCCGAAGCCAATTTCAATCCTATTGAACGCAGGAAGCTGAAATTTGAGAGGGAAGGTCAAGGGAGAATACAGATGGTGGTAGGTGCTAT
>CM019170.2:47081994-47113767 GCA_009739505.2 Apolygus lucorum | reverse complement strand
GTGTTGCAATTTCTTTTAGAAAGTTTTTTTTTACACGATTCTTGGTTTTTTCGATTTTCAATATAGCATACTAACATACTGTATGCAACGGGTATGCTTTGAAGATGTTAGGAGTATATATTTACGTTCTTCCCGTCTCCACAAACTCACAGAGTACCCACACGGCTATCGTTGTTTTTTTCCTATTTTCAGTATTCCTACCATACCAACATACTGTACGCACTGTGTATGCTTTGAAGATGTTAGGAGTGCATATTCATGTTTTGCTCGTCTCCACGAAGTCATAGAGTACCCACACGACTACTGCATTTCTGGGTACAACAAATATACGCATGTATTCATTATATATATAAATAAGATCTTAACCACTGCATCAACCACTCTACTCCATGTCAACACCACATCCACCACATCCACATCGGATTAAGTCAGTTATTGACCAGTCAGAGCCTAAAAATCATTTTCACCTGGATTCGGAGCTGCTGCATACAGAATCAGAGTTTGACAATTATTGCAGGTTAAAATGAATTTTAGGTTCTGATAGGTCGATGGCTTATTTCTCAATAGTGTAGAAGCTAGGCATGATGTCTGGTCATAGCACACAATTTGACACCACTCACACATTCGAATTTCCTCCATTAAACGTGCAGGAAGCACTGTTCTAAATGACATGTCACATAGTGTTGATTTTAACACAGAATGTGTTTTTGCGATGACCTACCGAAAAAAAATCGTCACGAAAAAGCGACAGAAAAAACCGTTACGCGCCTTTTATAATGATTTTCACGTGCAACCAAGCCGTTGGTAAGGAAATAGAACTCCCGCAGTGTTCATTGCACAGAAATTGTTCACCATTCGTTGGAAAGCTCTCAATTTATATAGTATTTTTCTTGTAGTTACATATTTATTTATATAACATTTATAGGGTTTTAGACCAAATTAAATGTCTAACAATTATTTATTTTATTATTGCCAAAGACTCCACATTTATTATTGTTGTTTTTTATTTAACGGATGACTAGCATCGCAAAAACACATTCTGTGTTCCTATGATTTCATACAGAGTATGGAAAAAGAAATAAACCGGGGGTGCAGGGGGGCGGAGCCCCCCGCCGAGGCGCAAAGCGCCGAGTTTTCTAAAAGCTAACTACTAAGTCAATTATGTATGATTGAGCTAATAAGAGAAACCTGCAGGTTAGATCCGTATGAAGAAATTACAGAAGAAGCTCGACACTGGCGCTTTTCGGAGTTAGCGGAAAAGAACCAAACTAATCTTTGCTCGGGTCCAGATGCCTGCCCTCACTCCAAGATGATTTAATATGGCGAAATTTTTTACGCCATGGTTTTTAGGTTCATGGTTGCCTCATTAAGAGAATACAAAAAATTATCAGCGTCTATGTCATTGAAGAAGTATTAGGGTTGCGAGTACTAGAGGCGAGTGGTTGTTCAGGAGGTCCTTAGTAATTGTATATGTTGGGATTTCCACGTCGAGGAGGAATTAAATTCAAAATACAGGGCCTGGATGATCAATGAATAAATAAATGAAAAATATCTAAATCATACATGTGTAAATGTTCCTGACCTCAGGTCTAGAGAATGAAAGTTCAGTGTAATTACTTTCAAGATATGTAAAAAGAGTAAAAAGAAGTTGTAGAAAAGAAAGAAGATGTATCTAGCTAACGCATTGGTTTCGTTAGTTTGATTTACATAAAACTGTTGTAGTAATCTGCGTTTTTCCGTGGTTTAATGAGTAATCAATTCAAGTACTACCTATGTAAAACACATAAGACATATTTGACATACTTAAGTACTATCAACTCTTAATTTAAAAATGTTTCACAAAGGAATCAAATTCTTAGAGGATAGGGTAGGTAGGATGTCAACTCACGCTCAGTAAAGATGGAATTGAGGAGTAGGCGTAGGAAAATATGAATCTTCAAATGTATGTTGTTGGAGCTGACTCAAGGAACGAATGGAAGATCAATGGAAAGAACTTGCAGGTGGTTTCATGGAGAGCTTCTAAAGGAGTTTTTCAACGCGACAGTGTATTGTTTCCTGAAACTACTTAGGAATGTTGGAATTGAAAGTTGCTTGTACAGGTAACTATGTACGAGTACATGCAACTTTCCATTCCACGTTATGGCTCACGACTTAAACAGGACCAGTAGAGCAGTTTTTGAGTCTCAGGTAGATAGGTTCTCATTATGTGACTTTAATATTATAACTAAAGTAATTTCTTTAGAAATTCAAGCTGTTCGATTGTTCAAGTATTGCTATTTAAAGTTTTCAGACCACCTGGAAGATAGAAAAAACTGTGACTTGTATATTGAAAAAAAAAAAAAAAAAATAGGTACAACTGTTCGTGGATATTCTACTCTTCGGTACTCTGGTTTCTTCATTAAGCCAAGGACGTATTGCATAGGGTATCGTTTCCGTTTTTTATACCGGTGGATCACCTGGTGACTCATTTAAAGTCTACCTTTGCTACCTTTGATTATAAACTGAGTCCCCTTACTCTTTTTAAAATTAAGAAAATGTGGAGAAAAGGATATTTGTAAGTCAAATTGAATGATGAAGTTAATTGAAATCTAGGAGGTTGGTACTATGAATAGTATTTATAGAAATGTAAGGAATTTTACGACTCAAAAGATAATCAAGACTCGCAGAGGTAAAGTCCTATGACCGGTGTAGCTGGGGACTTACGAAGAATATATTATTTTAAGCATGCAATTGATTCAAGCAAGCAATAAAATAAACAAAAACCTTTAAATTAAAAACAATCTAAATAATATTAAGAATAAGAAAAATTAAAGTAATTTCAACTGTTAGTGGAAAATAGAGTTTTATTGGATACATATTTTATGAATGAGAAGAATGAGATCAAAGAATATTTAGGTCCTCTGCACAGTAATTTTTTATAAAATAATAAATGAAAAATTAATACAAATATACCTAGATGAATAATGTATCACAAGCTCTTCACTCTTGTCTCAGTTCTGGTCGAATATGTCTTGATCAGCGAAGTACTGAATTGAAGAAAATCGAAAATAGCTATTCCAATTTTAGGAAGTATTTAGTTCAAATGGAATCAATCTTTGCTCCTGGATAATTCTCCAAAAATGTCTGCGCATTGTCAAGGTCATCAATTGACTTTCACCAGGTCGTCTGTCGAGTTTATAATTCAATTCAGATGGGTTTAACCCCAGTGCAAGGGACACAGCATTGGCAGCCGAAAACACACCACATGAACTATGGTCTGGCTGGCGCTGACATTTTTCAAAAACTATATCATTCTGTGTGAGATGCGGATACCTTCGATGAATCAGTATTTTCTCTTCTTCTGGCAAAGAGGTGTACAATGTATCATATATTCTCAATTTATTCCCATCGTAATATGTACAATTCCAGTGATTTGAGGTACTGAGTCCTCCGAGGATGAGAATTTCTCGTTCAGTGGTTGCAGGTTGAACTTGTTCAGGTAATTGTATCATCACACATTCCAAAGTATCGAATATTGTAGTAGATTTAACAATTTTTAAAATTTCATCAATTGGTCTGTCTGTAATCCATGACTCACAGGGTAAAATATTATTTTTAATTTCATCCAGTGTTTTTTCTCTACTCAATCTGTACCTTTCTTCGGGTTCGATTGGTTGAGAATCATCTTCTATAATTATCGTTTTAGGTGACAACTCTTGCAAATTGTCTCTTCCATTTTCGTTTTCTTCGGTGTTTTGGAACGTTGATGATTTTGATTCAATTTCTTTATCACCATACTCATTTCCATGAATATCAAGTGATAATATCCTGTTCACAACTAGTTGGCTTGATCGTTCAATGAAATTATGATTGAATTCATTCTCTTCACAATTAAGCGATGATTTGAGTTGATCATGTATCTTGAAATCTTCGATACATAAAATTGGCTTATGGTAGGAGAAATAACTTTCATAATAAGAGGCAAAAAAAGCATCAGCATTATTACTATAACATAGATCAATTTGGGTCAACGAGTTTGTTGAAGGCTGATGAAGTAACAAATTTTTAAAACCCATAGACGCAAAAAAGTTTTGAAGTTGATGATTTCTTTCTTCTTTTAAGTGGTCGTCATTGAAGTCTCCAAGGATTAAAATTGTGTCATTGATTGTTGTTGAAATTGATGAGAAGGCTTCTTCAAGGTGTGGTATACAAATTCGCATTGGCGTTGATGGCGGTTTGTACACTCCACAAATAAAATTATTTCGTATTTTGATAACAACTATATTACAAGCAAGTCCTTTTTTCTCTTCATTAAAATCATAAACTAATTCTACTTGATTGACTAGGTCCTTTTTGCTGTATATCATCATCCCATAAGCATGGGCCAGCGATTGGTTAACGTCAGAGCGGTAAACAACCGAATAACCAGGAAGGTTCATAGTTTCATGGGATTTCAGCCACGTTTCTACCAACAAAATTATTTTCGCGGAAGTGAAGCAGTTATCGGATTTTATATCCGAAAAATGTTTACGAAGTGAATTAACATTATGAAAATTATTGAAAAACGTTCAAGATGGTCTTGCAAAAAATTTAATTTTAGTTTGACCGGTTTGTTAATCAGCCCTTTTTTAATTTCCTTAATTACTACATTATTTTCATCTATTCGCCCCGGAGGTTTGAACGTTCCTAGTATAGTGAGTCCGTTTAAACTCGTTGAACGACTAAAGGCTACATACATTTCGGTTCTACGCATGCCTTTTCTCAATGTGACTACGACGGAGTCGTATGTACCTCCTTGACTTTTGTAAATGGTGATAGCCTCTGCTGGAACAACAGGAAATTGTCTTCTCACGACCATAATTGGTGAATTTTGGCGAGGTCGAATGTTTCGAGAAACTAATTCCAAAGGGGTCAACATGTTTCCTATGCCCAAACGCTTCGCAGCACTCCTCCCACCTCTCCGTGTTTCTCGCCCAACATTTTCGTCATCAAACAGCAACCATAGACGAATGATCTTATCGTTATCTACAGTTTCCACGAATTGCAAGACTCCAACAGCTCCATTTACCAAGCCATCAGAGGTTTTCACATTGACAGTAACCATGTATCGGACACCAACACATAGTTTGATATGGGTCGGAAGCCCATAAGTGTTGGAAGTTTTTGTTGATTTTTTCATAAAGTCAAGGGTTGATGTTCGCTGAGCGTCTGAAATTTTTCCTATGATTCTATCAATGGCCTCGAACTCTCTGATCTCACACTGTTTTTTACTACAAAACACCAATTTATTATAAGTATCGACCTCTTCATTCGTTCTAAACAATCTGAGTGACTTCGAATTTGGAATAGGACTTTTCTTCACTCGACTCTCAAACATACGAACCTCCTCTGACGTTAAGCAACCTGTAGCCAAGTTATTGAGAGCAGTAGCGAATAAAGCATCATCTTTCTGCCGCATAATTTCTGTTAATTTATAAAAACTGAACATATCCCAAAGAGGGTTGCCCATTAGGTGACTATAAGGATTTGCAGTGTTATTCGAAAAAATGTACCCATCTCCAACAGGGGCCAATTGATTAAAATCTCCAAATAGAATGATAGAAATTCCAGCAAAAGGAACACTAGTCCTAAAAATCTGTTTTAAACGGGCGTCTATTCTAGCAAACATTTTTGTACCAATCATACTTACTTCATCCATTATAATTAATTTGACATCTTTTAATTTACAAAATAAGGTATTGGCCACTCGAGAATTCAACGGAGGCATATCATAGCTGGCTTGGTTCAATGGAAGAGAAAACACTGAGTGAAGCGTGGCACCTCTAATGTTGAATGCAGCTTTACCAGTTGGTGCGCATAGTAAAACTCGGAGAGCATCCAATTTTACACCAGCTGTTGAGTTGAAAAATCGAACTAACGACTGTTCAAGCGCTTCTATTAGTCTTGATTTTCCAACCCCTGCACTTCCTAAAATACATTCATAAATAGGTCCGGCATTGGTTTTCAGGGTATGCAAGACATGATAGTGATAACGCTGTTGTTTGTCATTCAATGATCTGACTACTTGGAGATAACGTTCTTCGGGGAGAATATACGGAACAGGGACGAAGTCTTCTTCGGTTTTCTCATTTCCCAATCCGAACCCTCCATCGTAGAATACATCTCCCTCGTCAGTTCGATCTCTCAACACTTCGTATCCATCTTCTGGGTTTGGAGCAACTGTATCCGTATCCTCTTCGACTTCTGCGTTTGAAATTTCATTTTCATTATGTTCTCTGATGGCTTCATCGATGAAATCTTCGGTTCCTTGTTCATTTGGAGAGTTGAAAGTATATAATTTTCGATTTTGTATGATCATTTGCTTATTCTCGTTGAATTTGTTCTTTTGATTAACACAAATCAGTTCGCTTTCTTCATCAAGCCATGGCAAGAAAAGCATCAACTGTTCCCGATAAAAATCATCTTCGTGTGTTTCGATGTTAAAACGAACGAATCGAATAATTTTGGATTTTGTTCTTTTGGAAATAAATCCATCATTGTTCTTTAATTTCAAAACTTTCGAGGGCTCAACCTGAGTATCATCTTCTGAATCTAAATCTGATTTTTCGTCAATCATTGATAAATTTGCTTTTTTTGATCGATTGATTTTTTTTTTGTAATTGTACCATGCAACAAAATCAGCGAGACACAGGTCTTTCAAGACATCAGGTCGGTTAACGTAGTGATCAACGTTGGATTTGGCAAATACATCAGTTGATTCATTGGGGAGCTTTTGGAGTTCTGTTTTTGATAGAAGAATGCAAACTCTCATTTCAGGAGGACCAGTGTTGATAAATTCAACAGTTCTTGTACATTGTGAAAGTGGTAGAGGTAAAATGTAATAAACTGCTTCTTGAGCTGAAAATTCACTGGAATCCAAAAATTTATTTGCCATGAATTTCAGTTTTTCTTTGATGGACAGATCTCCTCTTGCTACTTCCTCATTTGCATCACGAAGAACTCTTGAGACCCCCCGTTTTGTTTTATTCACATAATTTAGCACGTATACAGCAACGGAGTACGTGTCAGTGATGAATTGTATATCCATATTTGCTCGATGAAGATTGAGAATGTCAAAGTTGTATGCGTTTGTTCTGATGTCGTTGGGGAGTCGTTTTAGGAAAACTGTTGGACGTTTCAGGTTATTTCGTATAGATAAAATATATTCCTCTTTGGAAACATTCAAATGTTTGAGGAAGTTGTTGAAATTATTATCTTCCAGAAGACATTTTCTCTTCAAGTCTCGGTAAATTTCTTCAAGATAATTTTTAATTTTTCTCATGATTTCATTGAGTTCTTTCTTTTTATGATCACTTACTTCATCTTTCGCAAAAGGTACTAAAATTTTAGTTTGATCCATTGGGAAAAATGGAATTCCAAAACGACAATAGCTCTTCTTTGTTTTTGGATCTTTTTTCTTGCAAGTAAAAGTATGTTTATGGGTCTGAAAAGTTAAAATTTCATCACTCACTCTTTCAGACGAACACGAAATGAATTTATCGATGAACTTCTCACATTGCTCCACTCCATTTTCCAAATTGGGGGCATTTCTTAGCCAAAGGAGGGAATGGATATGCGGGGATCCTCTTTGTTGGAATTCAACGCGGTAATAATAATCTATAACTTCATGTTCATAGAATATTCCATGATGCTTTACGTTGAGTAACTTTATCATCTTTTTAATTCTAAAGTCGAAGTATCGAGCACACGTGACAGGGTCTGAACTTATCAAACGAACTTTATCCCGATAATTCAATGCTAGCGCTGCCTCTTCAGTAATGTCTTCTTTATCAAGGATTTTTTTCAACAGGACCAGAAGTTCTGGCCACTGGGTCTCAGCCGGTGAAAGGGTGACAAACAAAGTGGGAGGTCCAAGCTGACGAATCATTGCGAAAATTTCTGACTGTTTTTGTCCCCAAAAAGCAGGAGATCCTCGATCAGGGAGGAATAGTCTGTAGCCACTGTCATGGATGTGGAACGATTTGATGAGGCCATCCGAGAGGCAGAACTCTGCTGAGGGGCGCTGTTTCTTTCCCTTCAATTTCTTCAAACAAAAGAGTACACTAGCACTGATTTTCATTCCTCTCAATTTTGTTGAGCAATAAAATAATTTGCTTGGCTCTGACGCACATCTTCGGTCGTATCTCAAAAATTCTGAATTGATGAGTTTTTGGTAACTTAGATGATCTGGTTTGGGCCTCAACTGACCTCCGTAAATTCGAATAAAACTGAATGCTTCCGCGTGAATATCTAAAAACAATGGCAATGGAGTAAACCCTTCCCCTGGAGTAAAAACCAATGCGTCAGGATTATGGTTAGATATTAATAACGTAGAATCAATAGGAACATTGAAAGGTTCAGGATCGTCCTCTTCAAAGTCGGAATCGTCAACTTCTTCATCTTTTTTAACATTAATCTTAGGGTCTCGATTAACCTCTCGTCCGATGTGCATTTGAAGATCCCCTAAAATTGGAATTCTCTTTGGATCTATTGAAACCTCAGCTTCCTGGAAAACGGGACAATTATTCAAATCTCTTAAAGCCTCAAAAATTGCGTGGGGTCTGATTGGTTCTTCTTGGACGATTGATTTGTATGACTTCTTCTTCTTCAAAGCAATCGGGATAACAGCTGTTTCGTTGAACATTCGCGGAAGTATTTTCACATTATTAATAACGTCAGATGGCACATTCACTACACGTCCCTGGATTGAAAACTGTTGATCTATATGTGATACGCGGATTTGCATGAAAGGAATTCGCGGACTGATAAATCGTTCTTCTAGAGTGGTTAAATTCTTAACTGAATTTGGAACTAAGGGAAAACAAAGATCTTTATGAACAACTAAAGATAGTGGGGGGACTTTCAATTTTTTGATGTAATTATCGCAAGTACCACAAACTCCACGAACACCTAAGCCTTCAGTCACTTCTGGTTTACACAGGTTATCTCTAAATTTTATTAGGGGCACATTATCTAGCTTTTCATTATTTTTAAAAAATTTGATTGAATGTTTGAAACATAAACGTCCACAGCACGAACATGTATAGTTAGGTCCGGTTTTGATTAAATGTCTGTAGTCGGTTAGCAATTTTGAACGTAAAAAATTGATTTTGTTAGTTTTTCTTATCCTAATTTTGTAGAGGTTAGCGCGTCTTTTTTGCTTTTCGCATAAAACTTTTTTCTTGAATGAGGTAATTCGTGTCCTAGTCCTCAACCTATGGTCTGACGTAATTTGAACGCGTTTTCTCCATCTCCTTTTTTGAGCCCGTGAATTAATTTTGAAATGTTTTCGGCGTTTTTTTGGATCAGCTAACCTTCTTTTTTGGAATGCTATCAATCTGTTTATGTGTTTCTCGTGACATTTAGGATCGGCCAATCGCTTCTTTTGAGCTTCAATTAATCTGTTTTTATGTTTCTCGTGATTTTTAGGATCGGCCAATCGCTTCTTTTGAGCTTCAATCAATCTGTTTTTATGTTTATCGTGATTTTTAGGATCGGCCAATCGCTTCTTTTGAGCTTCAATTAATCTGTTTTTATGTTTCTCGTGATTTTTAGGATCGGCCAATCGCTTCTTTTGAGCTTCAATCAATCTGTTTTTATATTTATCGTGACATTTTGGATCAGACAACCGTGTTTTATAATTTTTTTTCAATCTGTCATTATGTTTTTTTCGTTCTTTTGAATCAGATAATCTTTTTTTTTGGGACCTGCTGTTGACGGAATTTATGCTGGCACGTACCTGGTCGTTTCTTCTACGAGTTCTTTGAGATTGGGTATTCAACTGACGTGTCATTTCCTTTTCGGATTCACAATTACTCGATAAAGCTTTTCTTATACGGTCTTCCATTTTCAGCATAGCTGCACTTTTTTTCTTCAAACGAGGCATTTTCTACAATTATTAAAAAATGATAGGTACCTAATGTTAGTCATATAAATCTTTGTTTGTTTAGAATTAACTACAACCAAATGCTCAACCGATATTCACCACATTTGATAACTATCAACATTTACGATGTAATATAGTACGAGGAACAATGAGAGTCACTTATATTTATGATTAATTTTTCAACTGAAAGCAGCCCAGAACCGAATTAGTAAACATGAAGTCAAAGTGCGGTGAATTTTTTCGAATTTCGGACTCTACCTATTTTTACAGTAGGTATGTACTTGAAATACGGAAAACATAATTCCCAGTTCTGTGACTTGGACCCACACTTGTTAGCGTTAAATTAGGAAAAAAGAGAGTAGGAATCATGCTTACCGTTGGTTGGCTTTCGTGGGGTACCTAGGTTTCTAACTTTCGGGTGGTCACTATTCTTATAGTAAATAGGAACAATGAATTCGAACAAACTCCTCGTTCTGAAACTGAAAACTCCTGAAATCTGAAACTGAAAAACCGAGTTGAATAAGTCAAGAAACAAACGAACTTGAATCAAAACTCCAAGTGTTCAAATAGTAAGTGATTTATGATATAAAAATAAATAATTAAGTAAATTACTGTTATTTTAATTAAAAGTTATTTCTTGGATAAGTTTATGAAATACAGGAATGAACAAACAACTCAACTAAAGTCAGAGAAAAATAAAAGGAAACGATCGAAAATCTCAATAACAACTCAATAGGTGCTAGTAACCTTATGCGCTATTTACTCAATTGAAAAGTATTAGGATCAAATAGGTAATTAATTCAAGGACGAATAAATACAATTTGAGACTATAAAGACTGATTGAAAATGATTTTTAAAGTGAAAAAATGTTATAACTAGGCACTTATTGTTAAGACGATTAAATAAAATCTGAACCTCTTCTGTATATATTAATAAACAGAATCAATACTTATGAATAAACTCAGAACTAAATGACAATAAATGTATAATCAAGTAAATTAGGAAAAAACTAAAGAATCGGTACCTAATAATCTAATATGAAGAAAAAATTAATAGTTTTAACTAAAAGATAGAACAAACCGAACCCTACACTGAACTGCAAAGTTAAATAAATAGATGGACGTAGGTAGTACTTATGATTACAATTAATACTAGAAAATAATATAAATAGCAACTAAAGTACGAACCAAATAATTATTTTAGGCTATAGTTAAGTACAAAAAATATTGGCGGATTAAACGAGTTAAATAACTAACGTTGCGAAACTGGTAGGAAGGTAACAAAAAAAAAAAAAAGAAACAGTTGGTGACGATCAAACGGAAACCTAAAGAAACAGCCAAAAGCAGTGACGAAACAATAGATAAAATAATGATTGCACTCTGAAATTTTAGAAACTTTCAAATCAAAAATGAACAATAAACACACTATCGTTTTCAATTCGGATTTGTAGAGAAAACGATTAGAAATGGGAATGGAAGAATCAGGAGTAACAAGATGTAACTGAAATTCACCACGAAATCTGAAATGTTGCTGTATGAATTAAACAAATGAATAGTTATAATAATAATAATATATAGTTAGAGATTGGTAACGAAAGTAGTAAAGTAGGTAGGTGCTGAGAAATCAAGCTGAACGATCGCGAAAAACAACGAAACAAAGAACGCCACAAATCGAAGGTGGTCTTGAAAGCAAGAAATGTCTAGTGAAATTCCAACGAAAAAGCGTTAGAATAGCAATTGCTTGAACGCTAACTGGGTTCTCGAATTTAATGTCAACGATTTTAACACAAATAACGAAATAAATTAGAACGCAATATGCAAACGGAACAGCATTAATTTGAAGACGCAAGACGAGCTGGGAGCCGGAGAAGGAATGTAAAACAAAAGACGCTTCAAGAACGCTTTGCTGGTCACGAGCACACGGAAGTTATAGTTCCTAACCCTAAATTTAAAACAAACGCATGATCGTTCCAACTAATGTTCCGATAGCGTTAGCGTTAGCGAGCATTTGAAAACAGTATAAACAACTTCGAGACATTTTTTCTTCTATGAAAAATAAAATTTTTTAAGTCTTCATAAATAATAAATATTGATTCAATCAAGTTAAAATACCACTTTATCTTTTTCTTTTATCGTCTCTCTTTTTGGAGACTCCTCCACTCTTCCATGGCACCTTTAGTAGCATCCATCCACCCATCCCTCCCGACCTCGAAGAATTATCATAATTAACATTATCATTTCGACAAATTATTTAATTAAATACGCTGCAACTAAGAGGTAGTAGAATTTATTCCTTTTAAATAAAACGATTAAGGTAAGAAGTAGGCATACAAAAAACGTATTCCTTCCTACTGCGGTTGGTGATAGTCTTATTCCTTCAGTATGATAATGACCACTTTTGTCGTAATAAAGCATTTGTTCGTCCAAAATCCATTCCTGGAATAAGCTTCCCACTTCTTTCAACGTTCCCACAACCAAACTTGTCTCCGTTACTCTGTGGTTGCTACCTATCTACTTTTTCTTTGCGTCATGAGAACACAAATAATGAGATCAAATCAAGAGAACACAAGAGAAAGTTCGAGTGAGAGGTATTTTCTGATTTAATAATTATGTTTATACATACATGTATTTGAGTTACGAGTGATGATGAAATGATTATTGAGGTTCGGTCAATTGAATGAAGCCATTTCCCCAACGTTTTGGCCATTAGCCATTTTCTAGCCGACATACCTACTGGAAAATACGACATTTCGGAGCTAACCATTGGAACAATAGGTGAATAAAGAGCCTAAAAGTTTGGAAAACTCCTTCATTCAAGTGACCAAACCTCAATACTACCTAGAATTTATTCCTCAATAGTACTTCATCGTCGTTACTAATGGAACCTTCATTTTGAGTCGAAATACAAATTTATAATGAAGGCACCTAAATTTCTCGGATAGCGATGTTTTTCTATTAGGTGGTATTAATGGAAAAGCTGCGTCCTATGCTTACGGGTTACTTACCTGTATAGTAAAATACTTACCTAATAAACATTATCATGATGAGCAGCTTTTTCTCGAAACTGTTGACAATAATATTTTACTTGTACCAATAAGAATAATGATGAATACACGCATGAATTATAGAAACTGAAAATTGCATAGTAGAAAGGCCTTTTACCTATATTCTCTTAGAAATGTAAACTCTAAATTTCGGCATTTTTAACGTATCCGTATGTTAGTCTACCTATCATTGTCTTTATTACTTTAGAGCCAGTGTGGACCGGAACTCTATCAGTTTTGCTGAGCCAATGGTAATCATACCGCTCAGCATTTATATGAAGGAGAAGGAGCAGGAGCTCCGCACAAATCGGTGGCTTAAGGCCATCATAGCAATTGGAGTAGCAGTAATTATCTACCTACTTGTAAGTAATTAAAAATACTAAAATTTTTGAATCCATGCAGCATTTTCTTTGAAAATTCGTTAGAAACTAGTAGGTGCTTGCCTTTGTATTTCCTACAGATCGATTGATACTTGTAAGGCCATGACTTTTGCTCTTCTTCAATTTGAATAACCAATTGTAAGAGTTTATTTCGGTTTTTTATTCTTAATAATGAGCCTTTGGAATCGACCTAGAACATTTTTTTAACCCCCCTCCCCCACAAATGTTTTTGGTTTACGTTTCAAGTTACATAGAATCCGAAAATCGAATCATCATTTTGCCGTCCATCCGCCGTAGGCTGCACTTTACTTACCTACCGCTTTTTATGAAATTGTTTATATGAGCTCCATTTGGGGTCTAGTTGTGCCGCGAAGCTTTTGGTTGATGTCAGTCACTTCTAAGGGGTGAAAATTAAGGGTTGAAATTTTCAATAGTGCCCTAGCTCGAAAACTTAATAATAACGGAATAAAGGTATAATTTTTTCACCAATTTAAGATAGTATAGAATGTTTAGAGACCACGCGGAGCTCTGAAGGACAAACCGTTCCCCAGAGAACGTCAGGGTCGGACTTAGGATAAATCAGAATCACAAAAGGGACCTAATCTCCGTTAACATTTTATCTGAACAAAATGTGATCCATGTTCGTTTCCTCGAGTTTTACTCAGCTTTGCGTCCTTAGCAACCAGTAGTCTAATTTCCTAATAATTAGGGCAACCACAACTCCCTATTTCTTTGGGCTGCGAGTGAAGCGTTTATTTCTTCCAAATAGACTCGATTATGAAGTAGGTATGTGGTAGGAAGGTAGTATCTATGGTTGGTAGATGGTGACAATGGCAAAGCCGTATTCTTTGCAGACGAATGATCGATATAGAAACATAATAAACCTTTATGTAATAATTTGCGGCGTTTTTATATTTAAAATACAAAACTTTAGGTTCGAATCGAAAAACAAACCTGAAGAGAACAAGGGCTTAGATCGGTCAAACAATACCTATGCAAAATGTTTCTTCAGTACATCGTAACTAACAAGTATTTGGCATCTACAAACAGAAAAAAATGCATGAAAATGATGAAAATGTAGAAGATATGGCCGTTACAAGGAAACTCACGTTTGCGCATGCGCATCTTCAATCCGAAGATGGTGATTTTCATAGGGGACCATCTAAATGCTAATCTGTATGTTCCCTCAAAATGTCATCATAATCGAACAATAACTTCGTATAGTTATGCCTGTTACCAGGATATCATGACAGACAGACAGACACGAAACCAAAATTGTTCAAAAAGGTCTAAAACGTAAAACGCGAGGGTTAAATTTTTATTTCGGAAAACTTTTTTTTCAACCTTGAAAAGTGAAAAAACAAAGCTTCCGCTACCTTGGTAGACTCGGAAGGAAAACATTCTTAGGTAGACCTTTTACAACACTTTGAGCAACATTGAGTTTACCTTTTGTGATTTTTTAGTACATTTCAAGTAAAATTGAACGTAAATGAAGTTTTTGGAATTATTTCAAGTCTATTGAAAGTTATTAAAGATAACTAGAAGTTGCAGAAAAGGTTCAATATGATTTTTAAAAAAAACTTAATTGGTGGTGGAAGCTTGCATTAGGTAGTTGCAATGAAGAAACAAAATTACCTGCATTGTGTTAATAATTTGAAATTCTTTAATTTTCAGGATTCGGAAGTACGCCAAATTTGAGATTTGAGAACTTTTAATATGTTAACGCTTTTTTAAGCACTTAAATTTTTGTACTTATTTTAATTTTTTTTAGTTTAATTTTTAATTTTTTAATTATTAGTTTCATTTTTAGTTTTTGTTTTAATTTATTCTAACGCTTTTTTAAGCACTTTTAAATTTTTGTATTTTAATTTTTTTAGTTTAATTTTTAAATTTTTAATTATTAGTTTCATTTTTAGTTTTTTGTTTTAATTTATTTTGAAGGTCTTTTAAGGGGATGTCAGTCTGTCACCGTTCGTTCCTCGTTCCGGGTTAGTATTTCTCCCAAGAAACGGCGCTCAAAGTTTAAAAGTGGCGCCTAAATTTGAAATTTTCAAAGATTTCCGAAATCCATCTGCCTAGGAATATGAAAAACTGAAAGATTGCCGCTGAAATCATCAAAATCGAACAATCACTGCAGCAAGACATGAGAAAAAACGTTTTTCCAGATAAATTTTTCCCACTTTTTGCAGGCAATTATTGATTAATTTTGATGATTCCAGCGGCAATCTTTTAGTTTTTAATTCTCTAGACAGGTGAACTAATGAATTTACAAAATCCTTGGAAATTTCAAATTTAGGCGAAACTTTTAAACTTTGAGCGCCGTTCCTTGAGAGAAATACTAACCCGGAACGAGGAACGAAAGATGACAGGCTGACACCCCCTTAAGACCTTCAAAATAAATTAAAAGAACTGAGACCACTTTAACGTCAAATTCAGTTCCTGAAAAAAATATAAATTGAGTTCTTTAAATCTTTATACACGTGTGTACTTGAATAGGACTAATATTTTGTAGTTTCTTGTTCATTGTTTGTGTTAATTTCTTGTTAAATTTTACAGTAGCTACTTGTACTGGAATAGGACTAATATTTTGTAGTTTCTTGTTCATTGTTTGTGTTAATTTCTTGTTAAATTTTAAAGTAGCTACTTGTACTTGAATAGGACTAATATTTTGTAGTTTCTTGTTCATTGTTTGTGTTAATTTCTTGTTAAATTTTAAAGTAGCTACTTGTACTGGAATAGGACTAATATTTTGTAGTTTCTTGTTCATTGTTTGTGTTAATTTCTTGTTAAATTTTAAAGTAGCTACTTGTACTGGAATAGGACTAATATTTTGTAGTTTCTTGTTCATTGTTTGTGTTAATTTCTTGTTAAATTTTAAAGTAGCTACTTATACTGGAATAGGACTAATATTTTGTAGTTTCTTGTTCATTGTTTGTGTTAATTTCTTGTTAAATTTTAAAGAAGCTACTTGTACTGGAATAGGACTAATATTTTGTAGTTTCTTGTTCATTGTTTGTGTTAATTTCTTGTTAAATTTTAAAGTAGCTACTTGTACTGGAATAGGACTAATATTGTGTAGTTTCTTGTTCATTGTTTGTGTTAATTTCTTGTTAAATTTTAAAGTAGCTACTTGTACTGAAATAGGACTAATATTTTGTTGTTTCTTGTTCATTGTTTGTGTTAATTTCTTGTTCAACTTTAAAGTAGCTACTTGTACTGGAATAGGGCTAATATTGTGTTAGTTTCTCGTTCATTGTTTGTGTTAATTTCTTGTTAAATTTTTAAAGTATCAGCTACTTGACTTTTGGCAATAATACATTTTTTATGAAAAGATTTAGTCGTCTGAACCAATTATTGAACTTGAAACCTAAAATGAAGTTGTAAACCAAGGCCTCATTGTTTGAAAACCAATGAACTTATCAGTCTTGGGATAAATAAGAATGATTTTTAATGAAAAATAAAGTGGCGCAGTCAATAGGACCCGAAATAGCTCCACAGCATTATCTGAGGTCAATTGTTGTCCTCACAGATTGCTGAGGATCCATTTCAGGTCCGTACTGACTGCACCACTGTGTGACTGTATTGCAGATTTATTTGTTATCACATTCTAGTCCATTCTGCACAAGAATGCATTTTGATTTCCATGTAGCTCGCAGGATTGTGTTTTGATATTCGTTGGACATCGTGCTTTCACATCCCAAAACCGATTATTACCAATTACCTGCTCTATTATTGCTTTATTCATCAGCAAGATGGCGAAAACAGGCTGATCTCGGTACCCACTGAAAATGTTCCTACTGGTGGTTGGTATATTGGAACATTCAGTAGTTATTGTTTTACCTCCAATAATAATACACCAAATTATTATCGAACCACCGGTGTTGCTCATTCTCGATTTATGTTGTGGGTTCGCAAAACCAGTCTTAGCATATAGCCGCACAACTCCATTCTGCCAGTGGTAAAAACCATTATTAAATGAAGTGGAGAACATTAAATTGAAATAAGATAATAAAGACCAAAAAAATGGGTAAGAAGGGTATATGAACGTGTTTAGCAGGAATGATAAGACTGGAAGTTAAATTTACTAAACCTCAACAACGTTTGAATCTAAATGGGGGAGCAGATGTGGTGAAACCACGTTCACATGGAACGGATGGCCAGGTTAAGATTAGGCGAAGTGAATGTGCATGTAACTACACAACCTAGTAAAAGTTACGAATCTTTAACTAGCTACTTAATACTATTAGAGGAACGATAGGTACTTTTGGTATCTGCACTTTCAACGAGAACAGAAGTTCTGCGGTAAATGTAACTGATGTTTTGCTTCTACATGATTGAGAGATCAGTCATCGACCCATCAGAACCTTTAACACTTTTACACCTGCAATAATTGTCAAACTCTGATTCTGTGGGCAGTAAATGTACCTTATGTTTAGCTTCTACATGATTGAGAGATCACTCATTTACCCATCAGAACCTATAACACTTTTACACCTGCAATAATTGTCAAACTCTGATTGTGTGGGCAGCAGCTCCTAATCCAGTTGAAAATGTTTTAGGTTCTGATTGGTCAATAACTGACACAATTCGAGGAAGAGTGGATGTGGTGAAACCATGTTCACATGGAATAGACGGCCAGGTTAATATTAGGCGAAGTGAATGTGCATGTAACTACACAACAAAGTAAAATTGACGAATCTTTACTAGCTACTTCTACCAGAATTCCAAATTCAAGTTCTACTCGTCTCTACGAACTCATAGAGTACCCACACGGCTACTGCATTTCTGAGTACAACATATATACTTACGTATTCATTATATATATAAAAAATCTTTCAGTTGAAGGTATGGTTAAGAAAAGGAACAATGGTGTTGCAATTTCTTTTAGAAAGTTTTTTTTTACACGATTGTTGTTTCTTTTTCGATTTTAGTATAGCATACCAACATACTGTATGCACTGGGTATGCTTTGAAGATGTTGGGAGTCCATATTCACGTTCTTCCCGTCTCCACAAACTCATAGAGTACCCACACGGCTATTGTTGTTTTTTTCCTATTTTCATTATTCCTACCATACCAACATACTGTATGCACTGGGTATGCTTTGAAGATGTTAGGAGTGCATATTCATGTTCTACTCGTCTCCACGAAGTCATAGAGTACTCACACGGCTATTGTTGGTTTTTTTCGATTTTCAGTATAACATACCAACATACTGTATGCTCAGGGTATGCTTTGAAGATCTTAGGAGTGCATATTCATGTTCTACTCGTCTCTACGAACTCATAGCGTACCCACACAGCTACTGCATTTCTGAGTACAACAAATATACAAACGTATTCATTATAGTATGAGTGTACTCGATTTTTTTAGAGTTCAAAAAAATTTATTAAAAAAAAAAAAAAAAAATACGTGGTTACATAGGTAGGTATACATCTAAGCTATTTGTCTACGTAGTCCCCATTTGTCTCGATGTAGGTGGTTAGCCAGGGGATCAATTTTTTGATGCCTGCCTCGTAGAAATCTGCCGCCACCTCCTTCGTCCACTTGTCGACCTCCCTCTTCACCTCCTCGTCCGTTGAAATTTTTTTCCACCCATGTGCGTCTTTAGAAAGTGAAAAGATGATAGCCTGAAGGCGCCAGGTCAGGGAATAAGGGGGGTGGCTTAAAACATCCCATCCAAAAGAGTCCAACAGTTCCTTCGTGACGTTGGCCATGTGGGATCTGGCATTGTCATGGAGCAAGCAAACTCCCTTCGTCAAAAGACCCTTCCTTCGATTTTGAATGGCTCTTTTCAATTTTTTTAGGGTCTCACAATACCTTGCCGAGTTTATGGTCTCCCCCTGAGGCAAATAATCGATCATTATGATGCCTTTGTGGTCCCAAAACACTGATGCCATGATTTTTTTGCCAGAAATTGTGGTTTTGAACTTTTTGGCTGAGGGTGAAGTGGTGTGACGCCACTGTTCGGACTGTCTCTTGGTTTCTGGTGTATAGTGTGCCACCCAAGTTTCATCTCCAGTAACAATACACTTGAGAAAATCATCACCCTCCATTCACCCTCTGTTCCTAAATCTCTTTAGAGGGCTGCACTCGATTCAACTTGTGTTGTTCAGTCAGCTGTTTTGGGACCCATCTTGCGCACAGTTTATGAAATCCGAGGGTTTCTGGGATTGTTTCGTGCAGCAGAGATCTGGATATTTGTGGAAACTTAGTGGAAATTTCGTCCAGAGTCAATCTGCGATCGTCACGGACCGCATTCTCAATTTTTTCCACAAGTTCGTCAGTCATCATCGACAGTCTCTCACTCCTCAAATCGTCATGCACATTCGTAAGACCGTTCTTAAACTCCCTAAACCACTTGTACACACTCCTACGATTTATACGTCCTTCACCATAAATTGCCTTCACCTCATTAAAAATCTCAAACGGAGATTTCTCCTTCACAATGAGGTAACGGATTACCGCGCGGATTTCCCACTTGGCAGCAGAGTCAATCGACATCTTTCACGAGAAATACTCCTGAGACCACAGTTTTCAACTTACTGACCTCATTTTGGTCTTGTTTTGAAGGGGAGGAGTCACGCTACACGACAGTGTACCCAACATAGCAAAAAAAAAATTCCCTACGGCCGCAGGAGCTTCAGTACAAGTAGCTAATGTACTCCTAATCCAGTTGCAAATGTTTTAGGTTCTGATTGGTCAATAACTGACACAATTCGAGGAAGAGTGGATGTGGTGAAACCATGTTCAAATGGAATGGATGGTCAGGTTAATGTTAGGCAAAGTGAATGTGCATGTAACTACACAACAAAGTAAAATTGACGAATCTTTTACTAGCTACTTCTACTAGAATTCCAAATTCATGTTCTACTCGTCTCTACGAACTCATAGAGTACCCACACAGCTACTGCATTTCTGAGTACAACATATATACTTACGTATTCATTATATATATAAAAAATCTTTCAGTTGAAGGTATGGTGACGAAAAGGAACAATGGTGTTGCAATTTCTTTTAGAAAGTTTTTTTTTACACGATTCTTGTTTTTTTTTCGATTTTAGTATAGCATACCAACATACTGTATGCACTGGGTATGCTTTGAAGATGTTAGGAGTCCATATTCACGTTCTTCCCGTCTCCACAAACTCATAGAGTACCCACACGGCTATTGTTGTTTTTTTCCTATTTTCAGTATTCCTACCATACCAACACTGTATGCACTCGGTATGCTTTGAAGATGTTAGGAGTCCATATTCATGTTCTACTCGTCTCCACGAAGTCATAGAGTAGGTACCCACACGGCTATTGTTGTTTTTTTTCGATTTTCACTATAACATACCAACATACTGTATGCTCAGGGTATGCTTTGAAGATCTTAGGAGTCTGAAATTTTTTTTCCACCCATGTGCGTCTTTAGAGAAGTGAAAAGATGACAGTCTGAAGGCGCCAGGTCAGGGAATAAGGGGGGTGGCTTAAAACATCCCATCCAAAAGAGTCCAACAGTTCCTTCGTGACGTTGGCCATGTGGGGTCTGGCATTGTCATGGAGCAAGCAAACTCCCTTCGTCAAAAGACCCCTCCTTCGATTTTGAATGGCTCTTTTCAATTTTTTTAGGGTCTCACAATACCTTGCCGCGTTTACGGTCTCCCCCTGAGGCAAATAATCGATCATTATGATGCCTTTGTGGTCCCAAAACACTGATGCCATGATTTTTTTGCCAGAAATTGTGGTTTTGAACTTTTTGGCTGAGGGTGAAGTGGTGTGACGCCACTGTTCGGACTGTTTCTTGGTTTCTGGTGTATAGTGTGCAACCCAAGTTTCATCTCCAGTAACAATACACTTGAGAAAATCATCACCCTCCGTTCCTAAATCTCTTTAGAGGGCTGCACTCGATTCAACTTGTGTTGTTCAGTCAGCTGTTTTGGGACCCATCTTGCGCACAGTTTATGAAATCCGAGGGTTTCTGTGATTGTTTCGTGCAGCAGAGATCTGGATATTTGTGGAAACTTAGTGGAAATTTCGTCCAGAGTCAATCTGCGATCGTCACGGACCGCATTCTCAATTTTTTCCACAAGTTCGTCAGTCATCATCGACAGTCTCTCACTCCTCAAATCGTCATGCACATTCGTAAGACCGTTCTTAAACTCCCTAAACCACTTGTACACACTCCTACGATTTATACGTCCTTCACCATAAATTGCCTTCACCTCATTAAAAATCTCAAACGGAGATTTCTCCTTCACAATGAGGTAACGGATTACCGCGCGGATTTCCCACTTGGCAGCAGAGTCAATCGACATCTTTCACGAGAAATACTCCTGAGACCACAGTTTTCAACTTACTGACCTCATTTTGGTCTTGTTTTGAAGGGGAGGAGTCACGCTACACGACAGTTTACCCAACATAGCAAAAAAAAAAAATTCCCTACGGCCGCAGGAGCTTCAGTACAAGTGCTTTCTGGACATGCATCGTATATATAAAAAATCTTCCAGTTGAAGGTTAAGAAAAGGAACAATGGTGTTGCAATTTTTTTTTTACACAATTGTTGGTTTTTTCGATTTTTAGTATAGCATACTGTAAGCTTTTGATATTTGATCGTCGTTTAGTTTTATGAGAATAAGAAACAAGTTCCTAGGCTCAAGATGTATGCTCAGAAGGAGCCAATGGTAGCGTACTAAAATGACGAAGAAATAAACCTACAAAATGACACCTTGGTAGATTGGGAACGAAATAACGTAAGCAACTCAGAGCACAAAATACTGTTAATTAAATTGTATTTAAATGAAAATAAAGAATGTCACAAAAAATATAGGTATGAGTATCTTATGTACCTCAATTCAAAATATGGTCATATACTTCAAGACTTAGTATAAGGTAACTAGAAAAATAGGTACTGAACGCGTACTGATAAGAGAGTATCACATGGATTGAAAAGTAACTTGGGTAAGTATCAAAATATCGTACCAAAATGCGTACCAAATAAGAATATGACTCAAAACAAGACTTAGAAAAGGCGTACCAAATCGCGTACCCTTTGATGATTGTAAACAAGGATTATATGAAAGAATTCGGCGTACTAGAATGCGTACCACAACAGTGTTAGAAGTTACTACTGCGTTCTGAATGTACCAATTGCATATCAAGTTAAGTAGCAATAAGACAGTTACGTTTGTATGACAAATACTGACTCTAACAGACTTGGCGATAGCTAACTGAATACCTAGTATCGTTTGTATCAAGATTGAAAGGTGAATCTGGAATATAACGAATCGTACTGGTACGTAGCAAAACAATTGGAAGTATGATGGTTCTGGAAATTACCGTACTACAAGGATCTAGGAGTCATCTCGATGGGTGTGGTACTTGGAGTACCCGTAGAAGAGGCGCCTTGGTCCAGTACTGGCAGTCTGAGAAATACAGCAAGCCCGAAGGGAGTTGCAGGCGTTTGAGAAAGGTTTTTGAAGTTAAAGTACCGATAGCAACTTTAGGTACGCAAGGGAGAATCTAACTGTGACAACTGATACACCACTCTTGGCAAAAATACGACGGCCTGGTGCAAACACGACTACTCTGGTCCAGCGTGTATAGCTGACTGACGAAGTGGGAGCTCGGCTGAGGGTGAACGGCTGCTGCCGGGGTGGGAGGAACCGACGACGCCCGACGATCCCCGAGGAACTCCGAAGTTTCAGCACCCCTCCTCGGGCTGCTCTGACGTGGAGGCCCGGCTGGCTTGAGTCGCCCGCCGGGACGTCGCTCGCTCCACCGCCCCATCCCCCGACTTACAATACTAACATACTGTATGCACTGGGTATGCTTTGAAGATCTTAGGAGTCCATATTCATGTTCTGGTATGAAGGAGGATGAGAGAGTGACAATAAGTGTGAATCTCAGTGAGAATATTACCTTTGATAACAGCTGAAGACTTCTGCGTCACCAAAAATGGCAGTTGGATAAAAATTCAACATGAGAAGGTTGTTTACTTGCTTACCTACCCTTACTCCTGTTTGTATTGCACTATTGACGCATGTTGTAACACTAACTGGTTCATTTGAGTATGAACTCATATCACAAACCCACATCATGGTCAAGATAATTTTACATTCAATATGCCATTCATGGAATATAAGATTAATTAGATATTATGTAATCAAAGATTGATCACATATAATTATATGTCCCCCCTTATATATCCCCAACATTTCGTACGGGGATTCACACTTATTGTCACTCTCTCATCCTCCTTCATACGACAGCAGTGACCTACTACCTAATAGTTTTGGAACACACGCATTACCTCAATGATAGGTACCCACTCTCATTCATGTTTTGTGTTGAACTATCGACGCATGTTGTTATACTAACCAGATGGAAGTGGAATCTACTTGTGTATGTTTGTCTCTGCAGATGGGCACGGCGGCGACTTCAATGCGTACCTACCTACCAACCTATCTGAATAAGTTGTCGTTATTATTTTTTCTTTTTAAGTGGGATGCCATCATCAGTTTTGAGGTCGGTCCGTTTTTTGTTTAACAGTTTTTGGTTTATTATTTTCAAAAATGAACCTTTGGAATCGACCAAGAAAAAAAAATTTAACACCCCCTCAAAATTTGATGGTTTACGTTTCAAGGTACGTAGATTCCAAAAATCGAATAAAAATTTGGCCGTCCGTCCGCTGTCCGCTGTACGTGGCACTTTTGCCACTTAGCATTGACCGATTTTGATGAAATTTGGTATGTAGGCTCCATTTGGGGTTTAGTGGTGCCCCGAAGATTTTGGTTGATATAGGTCACTTCTAAGGAATCCAAAATGAATTTTGAAATTTTGAAAACGCCCTAACTCAAAAAATTTTGATATAAAGGTATTGTTTTTCCTTCAATTTAAGATTCTATAGAATTTTTAGAATTTTTTGAGACAACGCGGAGTTCTGTAGGACAAACCGTTCGCTCCCTACGAAAATTTAAGGGTTTATATTAAAAATATATATATATATATATATATATATATATAAATCAAAACACGAGTGTGAATCGCAAAAGAGGCCTAATCTCCGTTCAAATTAGAGCTGACCAAAATGCGATCAATGGTTGGTGATATTGATTTTTAACCTTGAAAAGGTTTTAGCGATGGGACCCCCCGTCGAAAAATGACAGGAAAAATCGACAGTAAAAAGCGACAGGAAAGTAGCGCTATGATTTATCATATGCTTGACGACAAATATGCTTGACAACCTGATGTTATTATGAAAAAAGAGGTATCTTAAATATTACAGTGGAAGAAAGATAAAGAGGGAGAGGGAGCAAAAACCTTTTCAAGGTATGTCACATTTTAGCCATTAGGCTCTAAGCGGAAATCATTGGGGGGTGCAGGGGGCGAAGCCCCCGCCGAGGCGCGCAGCGCCGAGTTTTTTTCTTTTTTTTCATATTGGATGGTTGGTGATTTTGTAGACGAGTGATCTATATAGAAAAATAATAAACCATTGTGTAATAATTTGCAGCGTTTTATTACAGGGCCAAAAGGAAGGCTCGTTGTTATGACCAATCAGAGAAGGGCTAGCAACAAGTGACAAGGGTCTAAAATATCTGGGGACTGCTTGGGTCCTTCAAACATAAATGAAAGTTCCCAAAAACCTGGTAGGTACCTACATACAAAAAAAATATAAATAAATCACAAACGCACAACAGGATTCAAAGGTTCATTGACTATAGAAAACGTACCATCTTCGAAAAGTATCATTCAAAAGTATCACCTATTCAAAAAGTATCATCTTCATCTTCAGGCTGAAGATGAATTTCTGTAAACAAAAACATACTTTTACACCAATAATCGACGACCCGGAAGACGTGAAATAACTGGGCTGAAAGCTGAATCTGGGACCCCGAGAAGCGTTCTGATTGGGGAAGCTCCTGGACGTAGTTAAAGATGAGTGCGACAGATCGCGTTCATGATCACTTGTTCCCAACCTCATGACAACAAGTCACCTTGTTTATCACACATTTCTCTCCTTGATGCGTTACCGGCCGCATCTAACCAATTAATTTGATAACATTTAGTTTTATTCGCGATATGTACGAAAAAATCGTGCGATTTTCAATAATACACTGGGTTTTAAACGTTTCTATCGGTGGCAGTTGTCGATTGAATATTTGAACGAGGACTCTTTTTTTTTTTTTTTTTTTTTTTTTTTTTTTTTTTTTTTTTTTTTTTTTTTTTTTCCTCCCGAAAAAGTCGATTCTAAAAATTTTGAGGCCATTGCAATAGCTTCATTTTCCTTGAAAATTCGCTAATAACACGCTGCAAATTATTGCTGGGTATGCTTTGAAGATCTTAGGAGTCCATATTCATGTTCTAGTCGTCTCTACGAACTCATAGAGTACCCACACGGCTACTGCATTTCTGGGTACAACAAATATACGCACGTATTCATTATATATATATATAGCTACAAACTTTTCTTAATTTTGGACAATTTTCATTTTTGAAAAATGCATTCGTATCAGAAATTTTGTGCTGAATCCGAATATACCATATATTACCATGATTTTCAATGTAAAAACCACAAAAAACGGGAAAAACCCATTTTTTTGGGAGTTTTTTTGAATTTTGGACCACTTTGGATTGTCCAAAATTGCTGGTTAACGAACTTGACCTATGGTTTGTTGTTACAAACATTTTGGCAAAAACTAAAAAAATTTTTTTAAACAATTACTCAAGTTATCGTCCGGAATGACACATATGTGTATATATATATATATATATATACATATGATTTTTGGAAAAACTTCAGGGATCGTTTCAGAATGTTCCAAAACGGATTTCAGTGTGAAAATTTTTCGAAAAAGTCGATTCTAAAAATTTTGAGGCCATTGCAATAGCTTCATTTTCCTTGAAAATTCGCTAATAACACGCTGCAAATTATTGCTGGGTATGCTTTGAAGATCTTAGGAGTCCATATTCATGTTCTAGTCGTCTCTACGAACTCATAGAGTACCCACACGGCTACTGCATTTCTGGGTACAACAAATATACGCACGTATTCATTATATATATATATAGCTACAAACTTTTCTTAATTTTGGACAATTTTCATTTTTGAAAAATGCATTCGTATCAGAAATTTTGTGCTGAATCCGAATATACCATATATTACCATGATTTTCAATGTAAAAACCACAAAAAACGGGAAAAACCCATTTTTTGGGAGTTTTTTGAATTTTGGACCACTTTGGATTGTCCAAAATTGCTGGTTAACGAACTTGACCTATGGTTTGTTGTTACAAACATTTTGGCAAAAACTAAAAAAATTTTTTAAACAATTACTCAAGTTATCGTCCGGAATGACACATATGTGTATATATATATATATATATACATATGATTTTTGGAAAAACTTCAGGGATCGTTTCAGAATGTTCCAAAACGGATTTCAGTGTGAAAATTTTTCGAAAAAGTCGATTCTAAAAATTTTGAGGCCATTGCAATAGCTTCATTTTCCTTGAAAATTCGCTAATAACACGCTGCAAATTATTGCTGGGTATGCTTTGAAGATCTTAGGAGTCCATATTCATGTTCTAGTCGTCTCTACGAACTCATAGAGTACCCACACGGCTACTGCATTTCTGGGTACAACAAATATACGCACGTATTCATTATATATATATATAGCTACAAACTTTTCTTAATTTTGGACAATTTTCATTTTTGAAAAATGCATTCGTATCAGAAATTTTGTGCTGAATCCGAATATACCATATATTACCATGATTTTCAATGTAAAAACCACAAAAAACGGGAAAAACCCATTTTTTTGGGAGTTTTTTTGAATTTTGGACCACTTTGGATTGTCCAAAATTGCTGGTTAACGAACTTGACCTATGGTTTGTTGTTACAAACATTTTGGCAAAAACTAAAAAAATTTTTTTAAACAATTACTCAAGTTATCGTCCGGAATGACACATATGTGTATATATATATATATATATACATATGATTTTTGGAAAAACTTCAGGGATCGTTTCAGAATGTTCCAAAACGGATTTCAGTGTGAAAATTTTTCGAAAAAGTCGATTCTAAAAATTTTGAGGCCATTGCAATAGCTTCATTTTCCTTGAAAATTCGCTAATAACACGCTGCAAATTATTGCTGGGTATGCTTTGAAGATCTTAGGAGTCCATATTCATGTTCTAGTCGTCTCTACGAACTCATAGAGTACCCACACGGCTACTGCATTTCTGGGTACAACAAATATACGCACGTATTCATTATATATATATATAGCTACAAACTTTTCTTAATTTTGGACAATTTTCATTTTTGAAAAATGCATTCGTATCAGAAATTTTGTGCTGAATCCGAATATACCATATATTACCATGATTTTCAATGTAAAAACCACAAAAAACGGGAAAAAAACCCATTTTTTTGGGAGTTTTTTGAATTTTGGACCACTTTGGATTGTCCAAAATTGCTGGTTAACGAACTTGACCTATGGTTTGTTGTTACAAACATTTTGGCAAAAACTAAAAAAATTTTTTTAAACAATTACTCAAGTTATCGTCCGGAATGACACATATGTGTATATATATATATATATATACATATGATTTTTGGAAAAACTTCAGGGATCGTTTCAGAATGTTCCAAAACGGATTTCAGTGTGAAAATTTTTCGAAAAAGTCGATTCTAAAAATTTTGAGGCCATTGCAATAGCTTCATTTTCCTTGAAAATTCGCTAATAACACGCTGCAAATTATTGCTGGGTATGCTTTGAAGATCTTAGGAGTCCATATTCATGTTCTAGTCGTCTCTACGAACTCATAGAGTACCCACACGGCTACTGCATTTCTGGGTACAACAAATATACGCACGTATTCATTATATATATATATAGCTACAAACTTTTCTTAATTTTGGACAATTTTCATTTTTGAAAAATGCATTCGTATCAGAAATTTTGTGCTGAATCCGAATATACCATATATTACCATGATTTTCAATGTAAAAACCACAAAAAACGGGAAAAAAACCCATTTTTTTGGGAGTTTTTTGAATTTTGGACCACTTTGGATTGTCCAAAATTGCTGGTTAACGAACTTGACCTATGGTTTGTTGTTACAAACATTTTGGCAAAAACTAAAAAAATTTTTTTAAACAATTACTCAAGTTATCGTCCGGAATGACACATATGTGTATATATATATATATATATATACATATGATTTTTGGAAAAACTTCAGGGATCGTTTCAGAATGTTCCAAAACGGATTTCAGTGTGAAAATTTTTCGAAAAAGTCGATTCTAAAAATTTTGAGGCCATTGCAATAGCTTCATTTTCCTTGAAAATTCGCTAATAACACGCTGCAAATTATTGCTGGGTATGCTTTGAAGATCTTAGGAGTCCATATTCATGTTCTAGTCGTCTCTACGAACTCATAGAGTACCCACACGGCTACTGCATTTCTGGGTACAACAAATATACGCACGTATTCATTATATATATATATAGCTACAAACTTTTCTTAATTTTGGACAATTTTCATTTTTGAAAAATGCATTCGTATCAGAAATTTTGTGCTGAATCCGAATATACCATATATTACCATGATTTTCAATGTAAAAACCACAAAAAACGGGAAAAACCCATTTTTTTGGGAGTTTTTTGAATTTTGGACCACTTTGGATTGTCCAAAATTGCTGGTTAACGAACTTGACCTATGGTTTGTTGTTACAAACATTTTGGCAAAAACTAAAAAAATTTTTTTAAACAATTACTCAAGTTATCGTCCGGAATGACACATATGTGTATATATATATATATATATACATATGATTTTTGGAAAAACTTCAGGGATCGTTTCAGAATGTTCCAAAACGGATTTCAGTGTGAAAATTTTTCGAAAAAGTCGATTCTAAAAATTTTGAGGCCATTGCAATAGCTTCATTTCCTTGAAAATTCGCTAATAACACGCTGCAAATTATTGCTGGGTATGCTTTGAAGATCTTAGGAGTCCATATTCATGTTCTAGTCGTCTCTACGAACTCATAGAGTACCCACACGGCTACTGCATTTCTGGGTACAACAAATATACGCACGTATTCATTATATATATATATAGCTACAAACTTTTCTTAATTTTGGACAATTTTCATTTTTGAAAAATGCATTCGTATCAGAAATTTTGTGCTGAATCCGAATATACCATATATTACCATGATTTTCAATGTAAAAACCACAAAAAACGGGAAAAACCCATTTTTTTGGGAGTTTTTTGAATTTTGGACCACTTTGGATTGTCCAAAATTGCTGGTTAACGAACTTGACCTATGGTTTGTTGTTACAAACATTTTGGCAAAAACTAAAAAAATTTTTTTAAACAATTACTCAAGTTATCGTCCGGAATGACACATATGTGTATATATATATATATATATATATACATATGATTTTTGGAAAAACTTCAGGGATCGTTTCAGAATGTTCCAAAACGGATTTCAGTGTGAAAATTTTTCGAAAAAGTCGATTCTAAAAATTTTGAGGCCATTGCAATAGCTTCATTTTCCTTGAAAATTCGCTAATAACACGCTGCAAATTATTGCTGGGTATGCTTTGAAGATCTTAGGAGTCCATATTCATGTTCTAGTCGTCTCTACGAACTCATAGAGTACCCACACGGCTACTGCATTTCTGGGTACAACAAATATACGCACGTATTCATTATATATATATATAGCTACAAACTTTTCTTAATTTTGGACAATTTTCATTTTTGAAAAATGCATTCGTATCAGAAATTTTGTGCTGAATCCGAATATACCATATATTACCATGATTTTCAATGTAAAAACCACAAAAAACGGGAAAAACCCATTTTTTTGGGAGTTTTTTGAATTTTGGACCACTTTGGATTGTCCAAAATTGCTGGTTAACGAACTTGACCTATGGTTTGTTGTTACAAAACATTTTGGCAAAAACTAAAAAAATTTTTTTAAACAATTACTCAAGTTATCGTCCGGAATGACACATATGTGTATATATATATATATATATACATATGATTTTTGGAAAAACTTCAGGGATCGTTTCAGAATGTTCCAAAACGGATTTCAGTGTGAAAATTTTTCGAAAAAGTCGATTCTAAAAATTTTGAGGCCATTGCAATAGCTTCATTTTCCTTGAAAATTCGCTAATAACACGCTGCAAATTATTGCTGGGTATGCTTTGAAGATCTTAGGAGTCCATATTCATGTTCTAGTCGTCTCTACGAACTCATAGAGTACCCACACGGCTACTGCATTTCTGGGTACAACAAATATACGCACGTATTCATTATATATATATATAGCTACAAACTTTTCTTAATTTTGGACAATTTTCATTTTTGAAAAATGCATTCGTATCAGAAATTTTGTGCTGAATCCGAATATACCATATATTACCATGATTTTCAATGTAAAAACCACAAAAAACGGGAAAAAACCCATTTTTTTGGGAGTTTTTTGAATTTTGGACCACTTTGGATTGTCCAAAATTGCTGGTTAACGAACTTGACCTATGGTTTGTTGTTACAAACATTTTGGCAAAAACTAAAAAAATTTTTTTAAACAATTACTCAAGTTATCGTCCGGAATGACACATATGTGTATATATATATATATATATACATATGATTTTGGAAAAACTTCAGGGATCGTTTCAGAATGTTCCAAAACGGATTTCAGTGTGAAAATTTTTCGAAAAGTCGATTCTAAAAATTTTGAGGCCATTGCAATAGCTTCATTTTCCTTGAAAATTCGCTAATAACACGCTGCAAATTATTGCTGGGTATGCTTTGAAGATCTTAGGAGTCCATATTCATGTTCTAGTCGTCTCTACGAACTCATAGAGTACCCACACGGCTACTGCATTTCTGGGTACAACAAATATACGCACGTATTCATTATATATATATATAGCTACAAACTTTTCTTAATTTTGGACAATTTTCATTTTGAAAATGCATTCGTATCAGAAATTTTGTGCTGAATCCGAATATACCATATATTACCATGATTTTCAATGTAAAAACCACAAAAAACGGGAAAAACCCATTTTTTTGGGAGTTTTTTGAATTTTGGACCACTTTGGATTGTCCAAAATTGCTGGTTAACGAACTTGACCTATGGTTTGTTGTTACAAACATTTTGGCAAAAACTAAAAAAATTTTTTTAAACAATTACTCAAGTTATCGTCCGGAATGACACATATGTGTATATATATATATATATATACATATGATTTTTGGAAAAACTTCAGGGATCGTTTCAGAATGTTCCAAAACGGATTTCAGTGTGAAAATTTTTCGAAAAAGTCGATTCTAAAAATTTTGAGGCCATTGCAATAGCTTCATTTTCCTTGAAAATTCGCTAAAATAATAGGTAAGAACCTACCATCAATCTATAATAATTTAT
>CM019170.2:47058229-47081971 GCA_009739505.2 Apolygus lucorum | reverse complement strand
ACGCCGCGATTTCAAAGGTTTATTATTGAAAATAATAAACCAAAATGAGGCTCCTAGTTTCAACCACATAAAGTTCCTTCGTAAGACTGCCATTTTTTAATGAATTTTAATATTTTGAAATTCACTTCCAGTATTTTTATTGTTACTAATCCTCCTACGTATGGTAGAAAAATACGGAGGAAGGTACTCCATTTTTACGATTCCTGCGAACTAATTTCTACTGATAACTAACTAATGCGAACTAATGACTAACTAATAACATAATTCCGATTTCAAAAGGTACTAAATACCACATTACCCTACTAAATGCCACATTTTGTTTCAAAAAGTACTATTTCCATAAACATGATGTTTCAAATCCCGTTCGTAATTATTTGAAACTTTGAACTAATTTACACTTTTCTCCAAAAATATTTAACGTAGGTAATCCAGAAATAAATCAAAAATAACATCATTCGCTCGTTGCAAGTTTTTTTTCAGGCAGCTATGATGTTTCGTGTTTTTCTCACGAAAATGAGAGTGTTTTTAACAGTAAATTAGGGTAGTTAAGGTCATTTTAATAATGTAAGGTTGAAAATACGTAAAACTCGGCGCTCCGCGCCTCGGCAGGGGGCAAGCCCCCAGGACCTCCGGTTACCTCTATTTACATACTTCGGACGATATTATTGAAACACAGAATGTGTTTCAGCTCACGTGTTTCACATAATTTCGCTACTTCCTCCCACTAAATCAGAATCTTATACGAGTATAAGATTATAATATATTATATTATAATCTTATACTCGTATAAGATTCTGATTTAGTGGGAGGAAAGTAGCGAAATATAAGTAGCGAAATATAGATTATTAATCTATATTAGCGATAATATTATTATCGTACACTGAGAAAAAAGTTTTTTTTAGGGGATCGGTTAAAGCAGATATACCCGTGAAAAAAAAAGAAAAACAACCGTGAATCCATTGATTCAACCGTGAAAAAAAAGAATCCCGGTTGATACAGCAGTGAAAAAAAATAGAAATAACCGGGACCAATATTGAAACAACCGAGACCAATACAGTTCACTCGCTGATCACAACCTGGAGTGAAAAAAATTCAACCTGGACCAAATGTTTTGACCTAGAAAAGAAAAGTTGCAAGCCGTGACATTAATGATTTAACCGTGGCTTGTAAGTGGGGTGAACCGAGATCGAAATGATTTGACCTTCCATATAATTCTCCCTCATTAAAGTCACTGTTGTATCACGAAAATTAACCGAGAAATTTAAAAGAAGCAACCGTTACTTCAAACATATACCCTAGAACAAAAAAGGTGACTTTCAGTCTCTGTTAAAACCACTTTAGTGTCACGGTTGTTTCAAAGACTTCCAGGATGAAACAACAGTGATGGAAATTTGAAACTGCCCCCAATCTGGTCACGGTTATAGCAGGTTTATTGTCGCGGGTAAAACAATCCAGCATTATAGGCTGTGAAATTGAATAACGGTTACTTCAACAGGGAATATCAATCAACCCTGCCCCCAACTTTACTTCTCGGTCGAAACAACGTGGAATTTATAGATGAAAAATTAGATCACGGTAACTTTACCAGCGAATATTAATCCACCCTGCCTCCAACTTTACCTCTCGGTTGAAACAACGTAAAATTTATAAACTGATCAATCAGATCACGGTTACTTCACGAGCGAACATTATTCCACCCTGCCCCCTAATTTACAACTCGGTTGATACCTACAACGAAGAACTTCACTGACCAATCAGGTCACGGTTGGATCATCATAGACAATAAACACCCTCCCACCTTATTTCGTTCTACATTATATCAGCAATATTTTTCTAGGTTGAAACAACGGTGATATTTAATTCATACAATAAAATGTTGGCTGATTCAACCGAGTACTTCAATTTTTTCTCGATTGGATAATTTTGTTCTAGGTTAGGTATATCGGCAATAATTTTTTAGGTTGATAGAACGGTGATAATAAATTATCCATCCAATAAAATGGCGGCAGATTCAAACTGATTGAAACTAGATTCCACAATACGGCATTTCTTTGATGGGCTTGATAAAGCAAAATGGATTTTCTTCATTTCAAATTTCAATTTCATTTCCACCGCGAAACTCTCTTGGCTCATGTTGAGACAAAATTGTCACAGATTTCTTCAATTGAAGCCATCACGTTATCAAGCACTCGTCTCTCTTCTGGAGTATTAAATGTTTTATATAGTTTCATTGTCAAATCTCAGAGCAAGCAATGAAATTCGGAAGCAGTACCAAGGCTTTATCAATTCCAGGTGTTGTTCCGTCTGTCGTCCACAAATCACTGTCATGGGTTTCAGCCGTTTTCCATGAACCCATCAATTAAAGTGGGCCAATCAAGGATAGAATTTTATCAAAATTGGTAGGTCGGTATAATGGCTTTGGATTTCATTTGCTACAGAGATCTTTACCAGCTTTTGGTTCACGTAGACAGTACCTAATATTTGAAATCGTAATCTTCGCAGAAAATATATCTGCCAAATTGAAAATTTGTTAGGGGATGCATGAGCCAAATCCACTTGAAGGCGCACAGGGGGAAAAATATTCCTGAAGAACGGCACAAAATTGCAAGAAGTGTGGGTACCTACATATACCGGAAATATTTTGCATACTGGTGACAGTTTCAGACCTCCCCGACTGTCAAGTACATATAAGATTTTCAACCTCTTTCTAGTGAGTAACGAAGGTCGCTCCCAGCCCTTGGAGGTCTGCATTTCATCATTCGATTTAGCATGAAAAATTGCGTAAAATTCGATTCCGAAATCATTAGGTCGTGGGAGATAATGTTTTCCACAAAAACTCTAGAAAAATACAACGTTTTTTGCATTATTATCCTACTTAACCTTCAAGCGTTTCATGATACTGCATTTCGAGATGGTAAATTTGTATTTAGTCTGTCCTCCGTATGTCACGAAGAACCCGTTCTATCTGATTTCGTTGTTATAAACATGGAAAAATACAGATGTCATGTTGATAAAGTCAATTTAATGCAATTTTTTTATCCATCCCGGGTCACACAACCGTCCACAAAATCAGTTATAACCGAGAACGAAATTGGTAGCCAAACATCCCAAACATTATGCACGTGGAACATAACCTCCAAACGGTTCATATACTGCAGTTCGAAAAATAAATTTGTTTAAGTCCGTCCTCCATATGTCACGAAGGGACTGAAACCCGTTCTATCTGATTTTGTTGCGAGAAAGATGGAAACATACGGATTTCATGGCGATAAAGTCAATTTAATGCAATTTGTTTATCCCTTGCGGTTGAAACAACCGTCCATAAAATCGTCATAACCGAGAACGAAATTGCTAGCCAAAAATCCCAACTATTAAGCACGTGGTACATAACCTCCAAACGGTTCATATACTGCATTTCGAAAAATAAATTTGTTTAAGTCCGTCCTCCATATGTCACGAAGGGACTGAAACCCGTTCTATCTGATTTTGTTGCGAGAAAGATGGAAACATACGGATTTCATGGCGATAAAGTCAATTTAATGCAATTTGTTTATCCCTTGCGGTTGGAACAACCGTCCATGAAATAAGATACAACCGAGAACGAAATTGTAAGCGATCCCAATCATCCTCCAAGCGTTTATTCAAGAAAAGTTGCTTTGAAAGTATGTCTCCTTTGATGTAGTGACGTTTGCTTTGTTGAATTCAATCGTGAAAACAAGGTAAAATTGTTAATTTATTGATGATATAACCATTTGAAAATGTTGGTAAAATATTCACTTGGTTGATTCAACCGAGACCGAAATTATTTGGTGGCAGTGGTGGGGCAATCCGTATATAAACGCGCGTGCAACCTACCCCGATACCCACTTCCAGTTTACAACTTCTCACGTGTCACGTCCTATAACGCTCTCTTTTTTTATTATACTCAACTCATTATCATCTTCATCTTGGTTGTGACTTGTGTTATAATATTTTCTTGATTGAGTATATTGGTTCTCCCTCTCCCGATATGGAAGATGTGACAGGCATGTTGGCTGAATGGGGCCTCTCAGCTGCGACTATCGAAATTTTCCGAGGTGAGCTACTTCCTACAATATTATTACCTATTGCTCATTAATATTAAGTAAATTAGGCACACAACTATTACATTTTGCTCATTTATTTTATGTAAATTAAGCACACCTATTCATTATGAACTCGGGCGACCGTCAAAACCCCCACGTGTTGAGAGAGGTGTATCAGAATCCCCCCGGTCGAGTTCGCAGAGTATCCCCCCGTCAAAACATGAGTACAGTGATCTCGAAATAGTGATTAAAAAAAAAGTGATTAAAAAAAAAGTCCTAGTGTGCAGGACTTTTGTATTTTTACAAGCTTTTATTTAGTTTCACCTGTCCCGTTGCCAGTTTGTTTGCAGTAAAATATTTCAAGTTAAATTTGATCCACTTCCCGGTTTTCTATTGAGCTAAAATTTTTCAGGTATGTATAAATCGGATCACAATGCAATATTACCACATAAGGGGGTGCATATTAAAGGGGGGTGGGGGTGAGAAGAGGGTTACCCGTCGAAATATCGACGTAAAATTTGTCCATTTTCTCAGTTTTTTTTCGTGTAATCTAATATTTTCCGCATCTATCCGTTAAAATTATATAAATGTATAATAAAATTAGGTAAAGAAAAAAAAAACATTTTATTATTCGATAATCAGTAAAGTGAACTTAAAAGTTAGAAAAATTAACTCAAATAAGAAAATTAAACTTTAATTATTAAATGTTACCGTTTTTATCAAAGTCCCAATTTTATAAATAAAAGTGTGTTACATTTTGATGGTACAAATAAAAACATTTAGCACCATCTTTTGCCTCTTGCTATCACAATGTAACACGCTTGTGTTTATAAAATTGGGGCTGTGATAAAATCGGAAAGGTTTAATAATTAAGGTGGATAATATTTCTATATTTTTTCTATATAGATCACTCGTCTGCAAAGCCACCAACCATCCAACATGAAGAAAAACATCGATCGCCTTTCGGTCAGCATTAATTTGAACGGAGATTAGGCCTCTTTTGCGAGTCACACTCGTGTTTCTGATTTATCGTACGTCCAAACTTTAAATTCTCGTAGTGAGCGAACGGTTTGTCCTACAGAGCTCCGGGTGGTCTCAAAAAATTTTGAAAATTCTATAGAATCTTAAATTGAAGGGAAAACAATACCTTTATATCAAAATTTTTTGAGTTAGGGCGTTTTCAAAATTTCAAAATTGATTTTGGAACCCTTAGAAGTGACCTACATCAACCAAAATCTTCGGGACACAACTAGACCCCAAATGGAGCCTACATACCAAATTTCATCAAAATCGGTCTACGCTAAGTGGCAAAAGTGCCGCTTACGGCGTACGGCCAAATTTTTATTCGATTTTTGGATTCTACGTAGTACCTTGAAACGTAAACCATCAAATTTTGAGGGGGTGTTAAAAATTGTTTTTCTTGGTCGATTCCAAAGGTTCATTATTGAAAATAATAAACCAAAATCGAATAAAAAATGTTCCGTCCGTCCGCCGTCCGCCGCACGTGGCACTTTTTTAGTTACCACGGACCGATTTTGATGAAATTTGGTATGTAGGCTCCATTTAGGGTCTAGTTGTGCCCCGAAGATTTTGGTTGATTTAGGTCACTTGTAAGGGTTCCAAAATCAATTTTGAAATTTTGATAAAGCCCTAACTCAAAAAATTTTGATATAAAGGTATTGTTTTTCCTTCAATTTAAGATTTTATAGAATTTTTGAGACCATCCGGAGCTCTGTAGGACAAACCGTTCGCTCACTACGAGAATTTAAAGTTTGGACGTACGATAATTCAGAAACACGAGTGTGAATCGCAAAAGAGGCCTAATCTCCGTTCAAATTAAAGCTGACCGAAATGCGATCGATGTTTTTCTTCATGTTGGATGGTTGGTGGCTTTGCAGACGAGTAATCTATATAGGAAAATAAAAAATAATAAACCATTGTGTAATAATTTGCAGCGTTTTTAATTGTCAGTCACTTCTAAGGGGTGAAAAATAGGGGATGAAATTTTCAAAACGCCCTAGCTCAAAAAACTCAAATGTAACGGTATTGTTTTTTCATCATTTTAAAATAGAACTGAATTTTTAGAATCGAATGAGATCAACCAGAGCTCTGTAGCTCCTTATGAAGATTTGAAGTTTGGACTGATGATGGCCTTCGTAAATGCGTCCCTGTGATCGTCAAATCCGCCGAAAACTGCCAGAGATCGAGGTATCATACGGATATACCCATCCTCAACGCAGCTCTCTCCTGCTACCGCAACAAACAAAGTGAGCACATCGATGTTGTTTTTCATCCTGTCTTTTTTTATGTTTCTAACCAACATTTCTCCCAGTTTAGGGAATTTTCGAAGCATAATGACACCCCCAGTGCATGCAGTAACAAATACGACCACCCTTCTATTTGGATCACTGGTTTTCCATCAATAGTACCTACCAACATCATTATTCTCCATTATCCCTCTTTCTCAAATTTCAGCTTCCTGCGTTGAATAGGATTGAAAATGGCTTCGAAGATCACTCAGCTGATCAGTGATCCCTCAGACGTCTTCAGCATTCGAGCTCCGAAGCCATTTTCAATCCTATTCAACGCAGGAAGCTGAAATTTGAGAAGAAGGTTAATGGAGAATAATGAGGTTTGTAGTTACTATTGATGGTACCAGCGATCTATACAGAAGAAGGGTGATCTATACAGAAAATAATGAACCATTGTGTAATAATTTGCAGCGTTTTTGAATTCTACGTACCTTGAAACGTAAACCATCACATTTTAACGGGGAGGGGTCATTATTTTCCATCAACCCTCTCTCTCAAATTTCAGTTTCTTGGGATGAGTAGGAGTAAAAATGGCTTTGGAGCTCACTCAGCTGATCTGTGATCTCTCAGACATCTTCAGCATTCCCTCTTGACCCTCCCTCTCGAATTTTAGCTATCTGCGTTGAATAGGAGAGAAAATGGTTTCTATACAATGGACGTTAACTTGCGATTCACACTCATATTTCTGATTATCATTAGTCCTAACCGCCAAGGACCACTGAGGGAGCTAGCTGTTGGTCCTACGGAGCTCCTTGTATTCTCATTCGATTCTAAAAATTCCACTTTTGGTTTATTATTTTCAATAATAAGCCTTTGGAATCGAGAAAGAAAAAAAATTTTAACCCCCCCCCCCCCCCTCAAAATTTGATGTTTTACATTCCAAGGTACGTAGAATCCGAAAATCGAATTAAAAAATTCCCGTCCGTCCGCCGTACGCCGTATACCGTACGCCGTACACGGCACTTTTCTAAGCAACACTGGACCGGTTTGGTTCATATATATCAAATTTGATATATATATGGGCTCCATTTGGGGTCTAGTTGTGCCGCGAAGCTTTTGGTTAATGTCAGTCACTTCTAAGGGGTGAAAATTAAGGGTTGAAATTTTCAAGAGTGCCCTAGCTCGAAAACTCTCGAAATAAAGGTATCGTTTTTTCACCAATTTTAAATAGTATTGAATTTAAAAAAATTTTTGAGACCACCCGGAGCTCTGTAGGACAAACCGTTCGGTCCCTACGAGTACTTGAAGGTTTTCCTTCGATAAAACAGAATCATGAGTGTGAATCGCAAATGAGGTCTAATCTCCGTTCAGATTTTATCTGACTAAAATGCGATCGCTGTTCATTTCTTCAATTTGTAGACAGTTTTGCCTACTGCGTAACCAGTAATCAAATTTCCATATGAAGCTTTCTATTTTTCGAATCGAGTGTGAAGCGTTTAGTTCTTTCTGATAAACTTGATTGTGAAGGTGTGAAGCCAGTATGGTGTGGTAGGTAGTGTCTAACAATAGTTGGTAGGTAAAAAAAGTTGGCAGGTAAAAAAAATGTTGGTAGGTAAAAAACGCTTCAAATCATTGCCCAAAGGTTTATTATTCCTGTATAGATCACCCTTCTGTATAGATCACTGGTTGTCCATCAATAGCACCTACCACCATCTGCATTCTCCCTTGACCTTCCCTCTCAAATTTCAGCTTCCTGCGTTCAATAGGATTGAAAATGGCTTCGGAGCTCACTCAGCTGATCAGTGCTCTTCCAGGCGTCTCCAGCATTCGAGAAGATCTTCTTCACCCTTCAGATCACTGATCAGCTGAGTGAGCTCCGATGCCATTTTCAATCCTTTTGAACGCAGGAAGCTGAAATTTGAGAGGGAAAGTCAAGGGGGAATACAGATGGTGGTAGGTGCTATTGATGGAGAACCAGTGATCTATACAGAAGGGTGATCTATACAGAAAATAATAAACCTTTGGGCTACGATTTGCAGCGTTTTTTGAGAAAAAAAACATTATATTCAAAGTTTTCGAGATAGACCGTTTTAAAAATGTCATTTTCTTGTTTTCACCCCTTAGAAGTGACTGATAATAACCAAAATCTTCGCGGCACAATTAGACCCCAAATGGAGTTAATTGTGCCGCGGACGGCGTACAATTTTTTTTCAACACAATGTGTTTTTACGGAGTTTTAACGGTTTTCTTGCTCAATTCCAAAAGTTCATTATTAAAAATAATAAACCAAAAATGCGAAAAGAACAGTTAGTTCCCCCCTCCCCCCACCCCCTCTCACCACCAATGATGCAAGCTGTGTAAATACGTTGAACCTAAAGCTACTTCCTGTGTTTCAGCGGACGAACACGAACGCTCCGCAAACGCCAGGTTGTATCAAAGCGCGATCCTTCATCGCCTTCTTCGAAACTCCTGAGCAGAAGGGGGCTCACCATCAGGAGCTGATATTGGCCAATAGTGGCTTTGTCCAGCCTTATATTGCTGTTTTGGGTAATGTTTATAACATATAACAAGTATTTGTCAGAGTTTTCGATTTCGAATACATAACCGATAATTTATTGACAGGAGTGGAGCTCTGCTTCAAAGTGTTTTACACTTTCAATTTGAAATACACGTTGGAGTATGAATACATTTGGATTTCTATTCAAAAGCTCTTTTACAATATTCCTAGATCTACAGTAACTCCCAAAAGAGCCGCTTACTTAGCTACTGTGATTTACGAGTTTTTGGATTTGTATTTGCCCCTTTGCAATGAAATTGGTGACAAAACTGCTACGTTGCAACCCAAATTTCACTTTTTAACGCACAATCCTACTATGATTATGAGGCACGGCCCACTTAACGCACTCTCTACCATGCGTTTTGAGTCGAAGCACACAGTTATTAAAGCAGCAGTAACCTCAATTCGCACCTCAGTGCGAACACTCCAAAATCAACTGCTGATAAACACCATTATCAACTGAAGTCTTTTTTTCAAAAATGAACTCCCGCCTGCTGTGAATGTATATGGTAAAACTATGTTTATACCTCCTAACGAACTTATCCAAATCTGCCACTCTCTCAATGTTCCACTGTGTGATGATTTGAAATTGGTCGAGTTTGTTACAACCGCTTCCAACGTGTATTTCACCTCTGGTTACGTGCTATGCACAAATATAGACGAAAACGGAAATCCTAACTTCATGCTTATCACACATTTGTATTGTAACGAAAACACTAACGATGTGTACGTTAGAGGCTACAATCTCATTACGTTAGGTTTTGTCGAGCACTTCCGTGCATACGAAGTTGTTAAAGTCAAATTGAAGCCTTCAGCTCGCTACCAGTTGCTGGATATCCCTTTCCAATCACTTTAACTAAGGCTAATGATGGAACTGTCTATGTAACAATGAGAAACACTTATTAAGGGGTGCAATTTTGAAATGTTATCATTATTACTAATACTTAATTTGTAAATTGTACCTAAAGCTTTACTTTATGATATTAAAATGTTTAAGTTAAAATTTATTCATTTATTTACAAACAATACGTTACCATGTAAAGACAAGGCATTAAAATAAAATTACTCATTAATAACATACCCTGTTGTTATCTATGGAACCTATTAATGACATCAATTTACAAAAGTTGTATTTGGGTATAAAAAGAAAACAAGTACTTAAAAGGTTGGCTTTTTAGCTAGTAACAGAATTTGTTTTGTAGTATTTTCAAGATTTCTTCATATAGGGTACTTCTGTATTTCTTGTTTTATTCGCTTGTGACAATTTAGCTTTTCCTACAAGAAAAAAATCAAAAAGGGTTGGCTTTCTGGCGGATAACAGTACCTACTGTCTTTTTCAGATTTTCAAGATTTCTTCGTTTTTAATGTTGTATTGTTCTTGTTTTAATCAGTTCTGTCAATTTGCTTATTTGTACGCATTTGAATTAGAAATTGTACTAATTGACAACCTACTATAAGGACAACCTAGACAGAACACGGAACGACCTAGACATTTAATAGGAAAGACCGAGACTTATACTCGAGGCAACCTAGCCAGAAAACAGAACGACCTAGACATTTAATAGGAACAACCTATACTTTTACTGGAGCCAACCTAGATAGAAAGTGCAAGAACCGAGAGATTAAATAGGAACAACCTATACTTTTACTGGAGCCAACCTAGATAGAAAGTGCAAGAACCGAGAGATTAAATAGGAACAACCTATACTTTTACTGGAGCCAACCTAGATAGAAAGTGCAAGAACCGAGAGATTTAATAGGAACAACCTATACTTTTACTGGAGCCAACCTAGATAGAAAGTGCAAGAACCGAGAGATTTAATAGGAACAACCTATACTTTTACTGGAGCCAACCTAGATAGAAAGTGCAAGAACCGAGAGATTTAATAGGAACAACCTATACTTTTACTGGAGCCAACCTAGATAGAAAGTGCAAGAACCGAGAGATTTAATAGGAACAACCTATACTTTTACTGGAGCCAACCTAGATAGAAAGTGCAAGAACCGAGAGATTTAATAGGAACAACCTATACTTTTACTGGAGCCAACCTAGATAGAAAGTGCAAGAACCGAGAGATTTAATAGGAACAACCTATACTTTTACTGGAGCCAACCTAGATAGAAAGTGCAAGAACCGAGAGATTTAATAGGAACAACCTATACTTTTACTGGAGCCAACCTAGATAGAAAGTGCAAGAACCGAGAGATTAAATAGGAACAACCTATACTTTTACTGGAGCCAACCTAGATAGAAAGTGCAAGAACCGAGAGATTTAATAGGAACAACCTATACTTTTACTGGAGCCAACCTAGATAGAAAGTGCAAGAACCGAGAGATTTAATAGGAACAACCTATACTTTTACTGGAGCCAACCTAGATAGAAAGTGCAAGAACCGAGAGATTTAATAGGAACAACCTATACTTTTACTGGAGCCAACCTAGATAGAAAGTGCAAGAACCGAGAGATTTAATAGGAACAACCTATACTTTTACTGGAGCCAACCTAGATAGAAAGTGCAAGAACCGAGAGATTTAATAGGAACAACCTATACTTTTACTGGAGCCAACCTAGATAGAAAGTGCAAGAACCGAGAGATTTAATAGGAACAACCTATACTTTTACTGGAGCCAACCTAGATAGAAAGTGCAAGAACCGAGAGATTAAATAGGAACAACCTATACTTTTACTGGAGCCAACCTAGATAGAAAGTGCAAGAACCGAGAGATTTAATAGGAACAACCTATACTTTTACTGGAGCCAACCTAGATAGAAAGTGCAAGAACCGAGAGATTTAATAGGAACAACCTATACTTTTACTGGAGCCAACCTAGATAGAAAGTGCAAGAACCGAGAGATTAAATAGGAACAACCTATACTTTTACTGGAGCCAACCTAGATAGAAAGTGCAAGAACCGAGAGATTAAATAGGAACAACCTATACTTTTACTGGAGCCAACCTAGATAGAAAGTGCAAGAACCGAGAGATTTAATAGGAACAACCTATACTTTTACTGGAGCCAACCTAGATAGAAAGTGCAAGAACCGAGAGATTTAATAGGAACAACCTATACTTTTACTGGAGCCAACCTAGATAGAAAGTGCAAGAACCGAGAGATTAAATAGGAACAACCTATACTTTTACTGGAGCCAACCTAGATAGAAAGTGCAAGAACCTAGAGATTTAATAGGAACAACCTATACTTTTACTGGAGCCAACCTAGATAGAAAGTGCAAGAACCTAGAGATTTAATAGGAACAACCTATACTTTTGCTGGAGCCAACCTAGATAGAAAGTGCAAGAACCGAGATATTTGATGGGGAGAACCGTTAAAGAAAGGAATGTACCCTAGCAAAATAAGGCAGGCAACCTTGATAATAAAGGGACACAACCTAGAAAAAAATTGGAGGCAACCCAGTGGAAAATACTCCAATTATTGAATACTAGGTTGAATCACCCTGGTTGTAAATTATTTGTGCATTAAATTGGCGGTTAGAACTTTTTGCTTCTAGGTTGCTTCACCGTCCACGAAAGTAAAACCCGATTATAAAATAGGATGATAATAACCGAGACATTATTAAGAAGTTATGCAATTAACCGTGACTCTTAATTCATCGTTAGCAACCGTGACCTAAAAATCAGGGCGGCACATTTTAATTCACTGTTAAATACAAGTTGAGTCTAACCTAGAGATTAAATCCGGGGGCGGCACATTTAATTTCACGGTTGTAGCTTCGACCGTGACTTTAAGTCCTTTAAAATCACGGTTGTTTGCATTTTGTGGTCGGTAAATTCACAGGTGTTTTCAGTCTCGGTTAGATGATATACAACCGTGACATTAAAAAGATCCACCCGTGACTGAAAATACATTAAATTCTAGGTTGGCAGGATAGGACCTAGCAAAAAATCGTGTTTTAACCGAGAAAAGGCCCTTTTTTTTTCTCAGTGTATAATCACCGCGTCATAACAAAATATCTCATAGGTTACACCAGGTTACACGATCCTTAGTTCCGTATCATCGGTATCCTTGTTGTCGTCCCAGATTTCATTAGCTTTTTTTGGCTAGTTAGTCCATGGCTAAAACACATTCTGTGTTAATACTCAAGAAAACCTGCGAATAAAATAACTTCAAGAGGAACGTTTTGTCGAAGGTGTATTATCGATCCTTTGAAGGTTTGAAAAATCAAAGATGTACACCCTGTAACTGAATGTATGTTTATGTTGTGTGGTATTACCGTTAGACCATCAATAAATCTTATGGTCGTACTATGAATAAGTCCTGTTGTGATTGTTACCCTATTGAGATAATTGGGTATGGTAAAAAGGATATGTTACTTCTATTTTGCTAATACTTGTTATGTCCGACCAAATTGATGGATTTGAGGGAACTTTACCAAAAGTACACCTTTGCCACCAATTGGGTCAACAAAAGGTAGGATTGTTGAATTTATGAGTTTCTAGATTACAAGATCCTGACGACTATTCACCGACGTGGAAACGTGATTTTCGTCGTCGAAAATTTATACGAATTAGTTGCAATTGTAGATTAGATTTTCTTGAATAGGTGTGCGAATAGAAATGACTCCTATTATCAAACGATACTTTGAGATATTACACTGAGTTATGATTATTACTTGAAGGCTTTGCTTCTACAACAAGTACACAAATTTCATGACAAAAGAATTATGGTAGTGCGAGTGTTAGGTTACTGGAATATGTGTTACGTTTATACTTTGTGATAATGTTGTAATAAAAATTGCTGTTATAATATATTTGTGTGTGTTATTACTTACAATCCTGATCCTTTCAGACTTAGTGAATTTTTGCTGTGTTTGTACTTAGGTATCCTAAGGGTTGGGTCGTACCTCGTACTGAAGGTTCGAGGGTCGATGACTCTACCTGTGGGGATTTCCTAAGTGGTCGCTGCCACCACCCTGGTCAAAAATATCTCAGGGATTATTAACCTTTTTACCTGCAAGTAACCTGAATAGTTGAAAAGGTAAACCTTTGAAATAAGTACACAAGTTTAAAAACACGAAGGGGTTTTATTCATGAAAATTCCAACTGTCGCCGTGAAGCGGACTTAGAAATATTGCTCTGATGGAGCTGAAGAAATAATATGTATACTTCAATTTGTAGTAATATATAATTGCGACTTCCTTATTTCACTAGGAACATTTATGTTGAATAGAATACGTTTTATGTATGACTACGACAATGTTCAATACTTAAAGAAAATACGTTGACTTCGTAAATTGCTGATGAAACAATAAGCTAATTATCTGTCGAGCTTTTATACAAGGCGTTTTACGTTTTTACAAATATTACGAATTTTACTTATATGTTTATACAAGAGGGGTTTTTGCTTTTACACAATATTTCGTTTTACTTTCTTATACTTTAACTTCTCTTTACAGGACGTTATGATTACGGGGGGGTTGTGCCAGATTTGAAATTGAATTGTAAGCGCTTACAAGAATGTTGTGAGGGAATGGGCTCACCCTTGCCGAGCTTGGATCTATAGTGGAGATCTCCGTAGCGGTGTAGACCAGGGCCTCTTCCTTGAAGGCTTGTATAGGGGGTGCCTGGAACGCGGTGCAAACTTGTCCCGGTTCGGGGATCGTACTGGGTATCGATCGTATCGGCGAAATTGGAGAAGGCGGCAATGTTCCACGAGTTCGGGCCTTGGCTTGCGAAAGGCTCGAGGAGACAAAGACTGGCGGACGGACAGTTCGACTTTTAACTTAATGTCACGATGGATCACAAGTTCGGTTCTCAGTTCGTTCACTGTCCCGGTACACTTAGAGGGGATGATTCGAGTTAGCTAGGTTCGACTTGCTGCGAGACGCGTCACTGACTGAATGAGGTGCAGGTGGTGGGGGCACCCTTATTTATAACCTCCGGCCATCTTGGTTGGACGATGGGGGAGGTCGCGATGGTGGCGCTCGGCTGTCTTGACTTCGGCTGGCGGACATCTGTTGTCACTGTCCTCGGCTGTTGTTGGCGGACATCAATTTATGGAAGTTGCGTTGCTCGATGGAAGTTTTGCATGGAATGGTTGCCTGAAGGGCGGACTTGCATTTATTACATCCCCCTCTTCTCCGCAGGCCGATGCCCTCATCGGCTACTTCTCCTCGACTACGGATGGGATCGTTAGCTTCGTTTCTGGGTAGACTTTTCGCAGGGCTGTCTCATACCGCCAATGTCTGCATCCCTGGCACTTAGGTGGGCGCGTCTCGACGTGTTCGCTTCTCAGGCAGGGCTGGGGAAACGATGGATGCTCTGGTGCGTACTTCTGACACGATGCCACCAGCCTGTTCCAGAAGCTCTTGCAACTGGCACAGCGGAATTTTATAAACTCCTTCGGTGTCTTGTCGCAGACCGGGCAAGGTGCTACGCTGAGGTTTCCTGATTCGTCTGTGTGAGCTGGCGTGATGGGAGAGAACGCTGGTGATGGGTCCTCGGTCTCCATTCGTTTGGCCGCAGGTGGTTTCTGTTTTCCTTTGGTCTGGTCCTCCTCCTCCGAGTCTGAGGAAGAAGATGATGACGACGAGGAGGGCTTTCGCGCGCGTCTCCTTGGCGTGGACGTTTGTGCCTCGTTTGCCGATTCCCAGGCTCGTTCGAGCGAAGTGCTGGTCTGGTTCAGTTCATTACTGCTCTGGATTGCCAAGACTCGCTGCTCCAATCCTCGTAACTCGCAACGCAATTCCTCTATTGGGGTCGGCGTCCCAGCTGAGGCGGCGTTTGCTGCGCCAGAGCGAATTGCCTTGCTCATGTTTTGTGAGAGATTTGCTATGCAGGTCACGATTTCTTTCTGCTGGTCAGGCATGTTTCCGAAGTCTAGTATCCAACTTTGCAACTGCGCGATACATCTTACTGTGAGCTCCACCCATTCATGACTTCCTACTTCCACGTCTGGTACTGGCTCTATACGGGGCCGGGGAAACGCCATAGTCCTGTAACAAAAAACCCAGCCATCTTACTGACTACCCTTGGCTCTCTCTCACTCCACTCCACCTCTCCGCCTTATCCGAACGCGATCGCGATACCGGGGTGTGCTTTCCTATCCTTAATACTGTTTGGACATCCGTCTTGTTCCCGGTACCTACAGGATGGATCGATCCTCTCAACCTCCTACTCGACCACGGGTCCAGGGCTTTGGGTGAGGGAATGAATGCAAGGTAAGTTTAAAAAAAATCAGTTTTTTTTCAGATTTACAGGTTATAGTGTTCCATAGCTTACAATTAATATACATTTTATACCCTTGGTGTTTTTTTAAAAAAAATTTTTTTTTTTTTTTTTTTTATTTTTTTTTTATTTTTTTTTTATTTTTTATTTTTTTATTTTTTTTTTTTTAGTCAAATCAGTTTTCTTTTGCAGGTTATCCGGCTTCTTCGTCTGGTCCAATATCTATCACCGCGACTTTCCCAGTGTGCAGCTTTTTATAATCAATGACCTTCCTGGGTCGCAGACCGTACGGAGTTGCTCCGGTGGGGGTGTCGGTGGTGAGTGCCGTTCTTTGGGTGACCGGATCTTCTTGGGGTTGCGTCTGGGCTTGCTGTAGACGCTCGAGATCTGGGGTTACGCAGGGTCGTTCGACGAGCTCCGGCTCCATTTCGTCCTCAAGGTCGGACCAGGCGTCTTGGCTCGTCCGTGGAACCTCAGGTGTTGGTCTCGGTACGGGGACCTCGCGCCTGTGCGGCTCCTCCCGTGTGATGGCCTCATCTGGGATACGTTCCACGAATGCGGGCTTCAGCCTGCTGAGGTGGTATCTCGTTGTCTTGCCGGTGACGTCGGCGACTTCGTAGTTGACATCCGTCAGTCGCTTCACGATGGTGAGGGGTCCTATCCATGGGCTCCAGAACTTTCGCGTAGCCTCCGTCGGAGCAACCATTTGTCGGGCGTAGACTTGTTGTCCTACCTCCAGTTCTCGCATATGTCGTCGGTTATTTATGGCTTTCTCGCGGGCGTGCCACGCTCGCTTGATCTGTCCTTCCGCGATTTTCCGTATTTTCTGAAAGCACGGTTCAGGAGGGTCTCGGGTGGTTCCGGTCGCGCTTGTAAGCTCGCTGGTATTCGGGAGCCTTACCTCACGTCCATATGTCAGCTGGAACGGTGAGTATCCAGTACTGTGGTGAGGCAGGTTTCGATACGCTGCTAGCGCGAATGGCAATGCTGCCTCCCAGCCTTTCATATTCTCCTGAAGCTTGGCAACGATATTTGCGAGGGTACGGTGGAACCGTTCGCAAACACCGTTGCTTTGCGGATGGTAAGCGGAGGTTTGAATATGTCGAATATTCCACTTCGTGCATAACTCCTTTATGACGCTGGAGACGAACGCTGCCCCTCGGTCCGACACGAGCACCTCCGGCGCTCCGTGGGTGGGAAGGTACCTTGATGTCAGCAGTCGGGCGGTCGTTTCGGCAGTGCAGTTTGGTGCCACGTATACTTCCGCGTACTTTGAGAAATGGTCGACCACTGTCAACAAATATCGCGTGGTCGTGGTTCCTTTCAGGGGACCGACATAATCGATCCCTACGATCTGTCCGACGCGGGTAGGCAATTCCGGTCGCTGGATTGGTGGGTTGAGGTTGTTTGGAGTGTTTCGTTGCTGACACTGCGGACAACTTTGCACAAAACTCTTCACATCCTTGGCCATCCGTTTCCAATATCCATAGCGTCGGGCTATGCTTTCAGTGACGTCCACTCCGGGGTGTCCTGCCCACAACTGCTCGTGACAGTTCGTTAAAAACCATCGACGCAGGGTCTGCGGTATCAGTGGTACCAGCACTTCGCGTCCGTCTATGTCCGCCGCAAATTTCCAATAGTCTCCTTCCTTGCGGATTCTCGGGTTTGCGTTGTCTCGGTCTAGGGTTCTGATCCAGGGATCCAGTGCTTGGGCTGCCAGTAGCAACTCTCGTGGCATACTCAGATTGGTTATCGCGCCAATGGGTATCCTACTCAATCCGTCGACATGGTTCATCTTTGAGCCGGGTCGGTACCTTGCCTCGTATTCGTATTCGGTCAACCGGAGTATCCATCTTCCGATCCGAGATGTGGGGTCCCTGATGTTCATCGCTGCAGTGAGGGCTGCGTGGTCCGTCTGGAGTATGAAGCGACGTCCTAACAGGAACTCCTGACAGTGCCGTACTGCCCAGACCACGGCCAGTAATTCTCGTTCAGTAGTGGAATAACGGGTTTCTGCATCGTTCAACACTCGGCTGGCGTACGCGACGGGGTGACTCTCGCCGTCTCGCTCCTGTGACAGTATGGCGCCAAGTGCTTTTCCAGACGCGTCGGTGGACAATACGAATGGGGACCCGAAGTCGGGGTACGCTAGTACCGGCCTCGTCATTAGGGCTTCCTTCAATGTGTCAAACGCCGTCTGTTGTGCCTCGGTCCACAGGAATGGTTCATTTTTCCGTAGCAACTTGTTGAGTGGAACAGCGATCTCGGAGTAGTTTTCTATAAATCTCCTATAGAATCCCGCTATTCCGAGAAATGCCCGCACATCTCTTGTAGTAGTTGGAACTGGGTGATTTCGGATGATACTGATCTTCTCCGGGTCCATTTCGACTCCGTTTGCTGTGACGACGTGTCCCAGGTAGTTCACTCTGTCCTTTAAGAATTCGCACTTTTTCAGATTGAGTTTGAAGCCTGTTTCTTCGAAACGTTTCAACACAGTCTGTAGTAATTCCAAGTGGGTATCGACGTCTTCGGTAAAAAGGATGACATCATCCAAGTAGATGAGACATCCGTTACCTATGACTCCGTCAAGGACGTCATTCATCGCCGCCTGAAATGTCGCTGGTGCATTCTTTAAACCGAATGGCATTCTGGTATATTCAAAGTGTCGGTTAAGGGCAGTGAAAGCAGTCTTTTCTTGGGACTCGGCAGCAACAGGTATCTGATGGTATCCCATGGTTAAATCGAGGGTGGTAAACCATTTGCTGTTTCCCATAAGCGATAACGTTTCTAGCAATCTAGGAATCGGATACTTGTTTCCCTTTGTTATTGAATTTAATTCGCGGTAATCGGTGCAAAACCGCCATTTTTGGGGTTCTCCTGGTGGAGTTCTTTTTTCGCAACCACGATCGGCGCGTTCCACGGGCTCTTCGATGGTCGAATCACTCCCTCTGCCAGCATGTCGTGCACCTGATCCTCTACAAATCCTCTCAAGGCATGTGGTACCGGATAGGGTTTTCTACATGTGGGTTCTGCGTCGCCCGTCTCGATTTCGTGAGATATATCCATGCTGCAACCGTTTCGTCCGGGTTTGTCGAACAGATGTATGTTCCGTAGAAGGCAATCTTCTACCCTCTCCCGGTCATTTTTCACTAAGTGGCTCAGCTGCTGCTTGATGTACAGCGAATTCTCCTCACGCGAGGGTCGATCGTCCCAGACCTCTATCGGGAGTTCTTCCAGGATCTGCAAATTCTCGGGAATCACGGCCCCTACGGCTGGTTGTTTTTCGGGGTTTGATAGACTCTTCTTAGCCGCCGTTTCACCTTCGCGGTTTGGTCGACTCTTCTTCGCCGTTGGTTCACGGGGATCGTAAAGTTGGGGGTTGGGGTTCGAGGATGGTCGTCGTTTCGTCGTTGGACTCGTCGAGGGTGTTGATCGGGGAGATGCTTCTCCCTTTGATTTTATTTTCAACTGACGCAGGTGGTTCAACATTTTGTAACTCTCCAACACCGCTCCGAGTATCATTTGTCCTCCGGTTTCGGCGTTCATCATGGTGATGAGTCCGGTGTCTGTTTTTATTTCAATGGGAAATTTTCCTAACAGGTCTAACCCCATTAGATCTAGATGTGAGTCGGGCCTCTGGAAGATGTAAAATCGATGCGAAGTCCTCTTGTCTCCTATTCGCACCAGCAATTCTTGCGTTCCGCGCAACGGTAACCGTTGGCCATCCGCTCCCCAGAGCTCGGTGGTCGTAGGTTTCACGGGCACTCCGGGTACCGGGTGCGATAGAGCAGAGACCGCAGCTCCAGTGTCCAGTATCACATCTCTATTATATTTTCCCAATCCAATTTTCATCCTTATCATGGGTCTTGTCGTGCAGTTGACAGTTGCTTGGAAAGCTACGATTTCATCGCCCCGCACCTCCTCTTCGGGGATATCTTCAGGTGACTGAGTCGCTACGGCTGCTGCAGGTCCGGCGATATTTCCGCGCGGGTGCGATACCGGCAGCATCTTCTTTTTCCGCAAGCATTCGTTCTCTAAATGCTCTCGCGCGCCGCAGAAATCACAGAAGATTGTGCTTTGTATGCCGTGAGGACAATTTACTGGAAAGTGGTTGTACTCTCCGCAATACAAACAAGGGTATCGAGGGGTCGGCGAAGGCTGTTTCCAAGGTACTTTCGCTTGTCCTGCGTATGGTGATGTTGTTGTCGGAGTTTTTGGTGGTCCTTGAGGGTTCGCTTTCTGAGGGCATTTTCCGGAAAAATGTCCCGCCTCCCCGCAAGTGTAGCATTTGAGGTTATCTTTATTTAGGACTCCCGCGACGTCCCACTTGAAGTCGGCGACTGGTTCACTCTGCGTCGCGTCCTCGAGATCTTCCGCTCGTTTCACAGCTTCTTCGAGGGTGTCGGGAGGGTTGCTTTGTAAAAAGGGGCTAATTTCTTTATTGACACCTCTTATGAACGCACGAAGGGTTTTTGTTCTAACCCACTCCTTTCGTTGCGCGGCTGTGAGTTCGATCTCGTTTCGCACTGCGGTCTTTCGCGGTAGATATCAGTTTTTCCGCGAATCGCCGAATACTTTCTTCTGGCTGTCGTTTTGTGGTCCATAAGCGTATCATCGCTTTCTCGGGATCCTCGCTCTCGTACCACTGGAGTATGGCTTGGCGTAGCGCGTTGTATGGTTGGGCTCCAAGGTCTTCCTGTAGGAACCTCTTGGCTCCTCCCCTGAGACGTGTGCGCAAAAATCGTAGTCGCTGCTCCTGGTCCAAATCTTGTGTTGCCTGTTCTACCTCAGCGAAAAATGATGCGGCCGAGATGGAATCGGGTTCATTGGGGTTCCACGGTTCAATTTCTAAGAACAGGGAACGAGGAAGGTCTCTCTGTTGTGACGTTGATCCTCCTTGGATCGGGGGCTGAGCTTTTCGGAAGAACTCTCCCAACTGATTCATCGCCTCCGTCATGGCATTTGCCAACTCCGTAGGGTCGTCCATGATGTCGTTCGATATTTTGTCACAGTCAAAAAAATGAAAGAACGAGAAAAGGCCCGGGCAAAAATCGAAATTGCAAACACTTCACGTCTCCCGCAACACTGAACCCAGTAGTCGAAGGCTACGTAAGATCGGATCCAAGTTTCTACCCAAGGAACTTTTCCTGACGGTGTCAATATATTGTAATCGAAATTTAAAATTCGTTCAAATCTATGAAATATGAATTGATTTGTACCGGTCCGTTCTTTGAATCGAATCGGTCCGAACCGAGAAGCGGTTCGTTCTGTACTCCGGTTCTACTAGAGGGTCAGTACGAGTGGCGAATCGGTGCGAATCGTCGCTCGGTACGAACAGTGGACTGGTTCGAGTACTCTATTGGTTCGATCGGTGAATCGGTACGGACCATGCCCTGATCTGATGTTCGGATCGGGTCGAGCTCCGTTCTGGTTCGAACTGAAAATGGGTTCGAACAGAGTACTGTCGTGTCTCGAATCGGTTTCGTACTGTGAATTGGTACGAACAATAACTGGTATGGTTCGAGATTGGGTCGAACTGAGTTATGGTATGCACGGAATATCGGTACGAACGGAATTCGGCGGAGTGTGGAGTGAATAGTTGTTACATGCACAAGAACAATGAAGTACGAATTGCGTACTGAAATAAACTCTCTGCGCTCCTCTCTCTTTCCGGCTGAATTTTTTGTTGTACAAATGTGTGTACTGCAATGTGTCGCAAATTTTGAGTTAAGTCGTAAAATTGACGCAACAATTACTACTATTAATAACGTACAGATTTCAACAGTTTTACGCTCTTCAACTTCAAACGGTTATACTTGCTTCGTTTTTAGGGTCCCGAAAACCTTAATTTTCTTTGATCCCACAGCTGGTCACCAATTGTGATTGTTACCCTATTGAGATAATTGGGTATGGTAAAAAGGATATGTTACTTTCTATTTTGCTAATACTTGTTATGTCCGACCAAATTGATGGATTTGAGGGAACTTTACCAAAAGTACACCTTTGCCACCAATTGGGTCAACAAAAGGTAGGATTGTTGAATTTATGAGTTTCTAGATTACAAGATCCTGACGACTATTCACCGACGTGGAAACGTGATTTTCGTCGTCGAAAATTTATACGAATTAGTTGCAATTGTAGATTAGATTTTCTTGAATAGGTGTGCGAATAGAAATGACTCCTATTATCAAACGATACTTTGAGATATTACACTGAGTTATGATTATTACTTGAAGGCTTTGCTTCTACAACAAGTACACAAATTTCATGACAAAAGAATTATGGTAGTGCGAGTGTTAGGTTACTGGAATATGTGTTACGTTTATACTTTGTGATAATGTTGTAATAAAAATTGCTGTTATAATATATTTGTGTGTGTTATTACTTACAATCCTGATCTTTCAGACTTAGTGAATTTTTGCTGTGTTTGTACTTAGGTATCCTAAGGGTTGGGTCGTACCTCGTACTGAAGGTTCGAGGGTCGATGACTCTACCTGTGGGGATTTCCTAAGTGGTCGCTGCCACCACCCTGGTCAAAAATATCTCAGGGATTATTAACCTTTTTACCTGCAAGTAACCTGAATAGTTGAAAAGGTAAACCTTTGACATAAGTACACAAGTTTAAAAACACGAAGGGGTTTTATTCATGAAAATTCCAACTGTCGCCGTGAAGCGGACTTAGAAATATTGCTCTGATGGAGCTGAAGAAATAATATGTATACTTCAATTTGTAGTAATATATAATTGCGACTTCCTTATTTCACTAGGAACATTTATGTTGAATAGAATACGTTTTATGTATGACTACGACAATGTTCAATACTTAAAGAAATACGTTGACTTCGTAAATTGCTGATGAAACAATAAGCTAATTATCTGTCGAGCTTTTATACAAGGCGTTTTACGTTTTTACAAATATTACGAATTTACTTATATGTTTATACAAGAGGGGTTTTTGCTTTTACACAATATTCGTTTTACTTTCTTATACTTTAACTTCTCTTTACAGGACGTTATGATTACGGGGGGGTTGTGCCAGATTTGAAATTGAATTGTAAGCGCTTACAAGAAGGTTGTGAGGGAATGGGCTCACCCTTGCCGAGCTTGGATCTATAGTGGAGATCTCCGTAGCGGTGTAGACCAGGGCCTCTTCCTTGAAGGCTTGTATAGGGGGTGCCTGGAACGCGGTGCAAACTTGTCCCGGTTCGGGGATCGTACTGGGTATCGATCGTATCGGCGAAATTGGAGAAGGCGGCAATGTTCCACGAGTTCGGGCCTTGGCTTGCGAAGGCTCGAGGAGACAAAGACTGGCGGACGGACAGTTCGACTTTTAACTTAATGTCACGATGGATCACAAGTTCGGTTCTCAGTTCGTTCACTGTCCCGGTACACTTAGAGGGGATGATTCGAGTAGCTAGGTTCGACTTGCTGCGAGACGCGTCACTGACCTGAATGAGGTGCAGGTGGTGGGGGCACCCCTATTTATAACCTCCGGCCATCTTGGTTGGACGATGGGGGAGGTCGCGATGGTGGCGCTCGGCTGTCTTGACTTCGGCTGGCGGACATCTGTTGTCACTGTCCTCGGCTGTTGTTGGCGGACATCAATTTATGGAAGTTGCGTTGCTCGATGGAAGTTTTGCATGGAATGGTTGCCTGAAGGGCGGACTTGCATTTATTACAA
>CM019170.2:47005536-47058129 GCA_009739505.2 Apolygus lucorum | reverse complement strand
ACCCTATTGAGATAATTGGGTATGGTAAAAAGGATATGTTATTTCTATTTGCTAGTGTGTGTTATGTCCGACCAAATTGATGGGTTTGAGGGAACTTTACCAAAGTACACCTTTGCCACCAATTGGGTTAACAAAAGGTAGGATTGTTGAATTTATGAGTTTCTAGATTACAAGATCCTGACGACTATTCACCGACGTGGAACGTGATTTTCGTCGTCGAAAATTTATACGAATTAGTTGCAATTGTAGATTAGATTTTCTTGAATAGGTGTGCGAGTAGAAATGACTCCTATTATCAAACGATACTTCGAAATATTATACTGAGTTATGATTATTACTTGAAGACTTTGCTTCTACAATATACAACACAATTTCATGACAAAAGAATTATGGTAGTGCGAGTGTTAGGTTACTGGAATATGTGTTACGTTATACTTTGTGATAATGTTGTAATAAAAATTGCTGTTATAAATATATTTATGTGTGTTTTACTTACAATCCTGATCCTTTCAGACTTAGTGAATTTTGCTGTGTTTGTACTTAGGTATCCTAAGGGTTGGGTACCTCGTACTGAAGGTTCGAGGGTCGATGACTCTACCTGTGGGGATTTCCTAAGTGGTCGCTGCCACCACCCTGGTCAAAAATACTCAGGGATTATTAACCTTTTTACCTGCAAGTAACCTGAATAGTTGAAAAGGTAAACCTTTGAAATAAGTACACAAGTTTAAAAACACGAAGGGTTTTATTCATGAAACTTCCAACTGTCGCCGTGAAGCGGACTTAGAAATATTGCTCTGATGGAGCTGAAGAAATAATATGTATACTTCAATTTGTAGTAATATATAATTGCGACTTCCTTATTTCACTAGGAACATTTATGTTGAATAGAATACGTTTTATGTATGACTACGACAATGTTCAATACTTTAAGAAAATACGTTGACTTCGTAAATTGCTGATGAAACAATAAGCTAATTATCTGTCAAGCTTTTATACAAGGCGTTTTACGTTTTTACAAATATTACGAATTTACTTATATGTTATACAAGAGGGTTTTTGCTTTTACACATATTTCGTTTTACTTTCTTATACTTTAACTTCTCTTTACAGGACGTTATGATTACGGGGGGTTGTGCCAGATTTGAAATTGAATTGTAAGCGCTTACAAGAATGTTGTGAGGGAATGGGCTCACCCTTGCCGAGCTTGGATCTATAGTGGAGATCTCCGTAGCGGTGTAGACCAGGGCCTCTTCCTTGAAGGCTTGTATAGGGGGTGCCTGGAACGCGGTGCAAACTTGTCCCGGTTCGGGGATCGTACTGGGTATCGATCGTATCGGCGAAATTGGAGAAGGCGGCAATGTTCCACGAGTTCGGGCCTTGGCTTGCGAAAGGCTCGAGGAGACAAAGACTGGCGGATGGACAGTTCGACTTTTAACTTAATGTCACGAGGGATCACAAGTTCGGTTCTCAGTTCGTTCACTGTCCCGGTACACTTAGGGGGATGATTCGAGTTAGCTAGGTTCGACTTGCTGCGAGACGCGTCACTGACTGAATGAGGTGCAGGTGGTGGGGGCACCCCTATTTATAACCTCCGGCCATCTTGGTTGGACGATGGGGGAGGTCGCGATGGTGGCGCTCGGCTGTCTTGACTTCGGCTGGCGGACATCTGTTGTTACTGTCCTCGGGCTGTTGTGGCGGACATCAATTTATGAAGTTGCGTTGCTCGATGGAAGTTTTGCATGGAATGGTTGCCTGAAGGGCGGACTTGCATTTATTACATCCCCCTCTTCTCCGCAGGCCGATGCCCTCATCGGCTACTTCTCCTCGACTACGGATGGATCGTTAGCTTCGTTTCTGGGTAGACTTTTCGCAGGGCTGTCTCATACGCCAACGTCTGCATCCCTGGCACTTAGGTGGGCGCGTCTCGACGTGTTCGCTTCTCAGGCAGGGCTGGGGAAACGATGGATGCTCTGGTGCGTACTTCTGACACGATGCCACCAGCCTGTTCCAGAAGCTCTTACAACTGGCACAGCGGAATTTTATAAACTCCTTTCGTGTCTTGTCGCAGACTGGGCAAGGTGCTACGCTGAGGTTTCCTGATTCGTCTGTGTGAGCTGGCGTGATGGGAGAGAACGCTGGTGATGGGTCCTCGGTCTCCACTCGTTTGGCCGCAGGTGGTTTCTGCTTTCCTTGGTCTGGTCTCCTCCTCCGAGTCTGAGGAAGAAGATGAGTGACGACGAGGAGGGCTTTCGCGCGCGTCTCCTTGGCGTGGACGTTTGTGCCTCGTTTTGCCGATTCCCAGGCTCGTTCGAGCGAAGTGCTGGTCTGGTTCAGTTCATTACTGCTCTGGATTGCCAAGACTCGCTGCTCCAATCCTCGTAACTCGCAACGCAATTCCTCTATTGGGGTCGGCGTCCCAGCTGAGGCGGCGTTTGCTGCGCCAGAGCGAATTGCCTTGCTCATGTTTTGTGAGAGATTTGCTATGCAGGTCACGATTTCTTTCTGCTGGTCAGGCATGTTTCCGAAGTCTAGTATCCAACTTTGCAACTGCGCGATACATCTTACTGTGAGCTCCACCCATTCATGACTTCCTACTTCCACGTCTGGTACGGCTCTATACGGGGCCGGGGAAACGCCATAGTCCTGTAACAAAAAACCCAGCCATCTTACTGACTACCCTTGGCTCTCTCTCACTCCACTCCACCTCTCCGCCTTATCCGAACGCGATCGCGATACCGGGGTGTGCTTTCCTATCCTTAATACTGTTTGGACATCCGTCTTGTTCCCGGTACCTACAGGATGGATCGATCCTCTCAACCTCCTACTCGACCACGGGTCCAGGGCTTTGGGTGAGGGAATGAATGCAAGGTAAGTTTAAAAAAATCAGTTTTTTTCAGATTTACAGGTTATAGTGTTCCATAGCTTACAATTAATATACATTTTATACCCTTGGTGTTTTTTTAAAAAAAATTTTTTTTTTTTTTTTTTTTTATTTTTTTTTTATTTTTTTTTTATTTTTTATTTTTTTATTTTTTTTTTTTAGTCAAATCAGTTTTCTTTTGCAGGTTATCCGGCTTCTTCGTCTGGTCCAATATCTATCACCGCGACTTTCCCAGTGTGCAGCTTTTTATAATCAATGACCTTCCTGGGTCGCAGACCGTACGGAGTTGCTCCGGTGGGGGTGTCGGTGGTGAGTGCCGTTCTTTGGGTGACCGGATCTTCTTGGGGTTGCGTCTGGGCTTGCTGTAGACGCTCGAGATCTGGGGTTACGCAGGGTCGTTCGACGAGCTCCGGCTCCATTTCGTCCTCAAGGTCGGACCAGGCGTCTTGGCTCGTCCGTGGAACCTCAGGTGTTGGTCTCGGTACGGGGACCTCGCGCCTGTGCGGCTCCTCCCGTGTGATGGCCTCATCTGGGATACGTTCCACGAATGCGGGCTTCAGCCTGCTGAGGTGGTATCTCGTTGTCTTGCCGGTGACGTCGGCGACTTCGTAGTTGACATCCGTCAGTCGCTTCACGATGGTGAGGGGTCCTATCCATGGGCTCCAGAACTTTCGCGTAGCCTCCGTCGGAGCAACCATTTGTCGGGCGTAGACTTGTTGTCCTACCTCCAGTTCTCGCATATGTCGTCGGTTATTTATGGCTTTCTCGCGGGCGTGCCACGCTCGCTTGATCTGTCCTTCCGCGATTTTCCGTATTTTCTGAAAGCACGGTTTCAGGAGGGTCTCGGGTGGTTCCGGTCGCGCTTGTAAGCTCGCTGGTATTCGGGAGCCTTACCTCACGTCCATATGTCAGCTGGAACGGTGAGTATCCAGTACTGTGGTGAGGCAGGTTTCGATACGCTGCTAGCGCGAATGGCAATGCTGCCTCCCAGCCTTTCATATTCTCCTGAAGCTTGGCAACGATATTTGCGAGGGTACGGTGGAACCGTTCGCAAACACCGTTGCTTTGCGGATGGTAAGCGGAGGTTTGAATATGTCGAATATTCCACTTCGTGCATAACTCCTTTATGACGCTGGAGACGAACGCTGCCCCTCGGTCCGACACGAGCACCTCCGGCGCTCCGTGGGTGGGAAGGTACCTTGATGTCAGCAGTCGGGCGGTCGTTTCGGCAGTGCAGTTTGGTGCCACGTATACTTCCGCGTACTTTGAGAAATGGTCGACCACTGTCAACAAATATCGCGTGGTCGTGGTTCCTTTCAGGGGACCGACATAATCGATCCCTACGATCTGTCCGACGCGGGTAGGCAATTCCGGTCGCTGGATTGGTGGGTTGAGGTTGTTTGGAGTGTTTCGTTGCTGACACTGCGGACAACTTTGCACAAAACTCTTCACATCCTTGGCCATCCGTTTCCAATATCCATAGCGTCGGGCTATGCTTTCAGTGACGTCCACTCCGGGGTGTCCTGCCCACAACTGCTCGTGACAGTTCGTTAAAAACCATCGACGCAGGGTCTGCGGTATCAGTGGTACCAGCACTTCGCGTCCGTCTATGTCCGCCGCAAATTTCCAATAGTCTCCTTCCTTGCGGATTCTCGGGTTTGCGTTGTCTCGGTCTAGGGTTCTGATCCAGGGATCCAGTGCTTGGGCTGCCAGTAGCAACTCTCGTGGCATACTCAGATTGGTTATCGCGCCAATGGGTATCCTACTCAATCCGTCGACATGGTTCATCTTTGAGCCGGGGTCGGTACCCTTGCCTCGTATTCGTATTCGGTCAACCGGAGTATCCATCTTCCGATCCGAGATGTGGGGTCCCTGATGTTCATCGCTGCAGTGAGGGCTGCGTGGTCCGTCTGGAGTATGAAGCGACGTCCTAACAGGAACTCCTGACAGTGCCGTACTGCCCAGACCACGGCCAGTAATTCTCGTTCAGTAGTGGAATAACGGGTTTCTGCATCGTTCAACACTCGGCTGGCGTACGCGACGGGGTGACTCTCGCCGTCTCGCTCCTGTGACAGTATGGCGCCAAGTGCTTTTCCAGACGCGTCGGTGGACAATACGAATGGGGACCCGAAGTCGGGGTACGCTAGTACCCGGCCTCGTCATTAGGGCTTCCTTCAATGTGTCAAACGCCGTCTGTTGTGCCTCGGTCCACAGGAATGGTTCATTTTTCCGTAGCAACTTGTTGAGTGGAACAGCGATCTCGGAGTAGTTTTCTATAAATCTCCTATAGAATCCCGCTATTCCGAGAAATGCCCGCACATCTCTTGTAGTAGTTGGAACTGGGTGATTTCGGATGATACTGATCTTCTCCGGGTCCATTTCGACTCCGTTTGCTGTGACGACGTGTCCCAGGTAGTTCACTCTGTCCTTTAAGAATTCGCACTTTTTCAGATTGAGTTTGAAGCCTGTTTCTTCGAAACGTTTCAACACAGTCTGTAGTAATTCCAAGTGGGTATCGACGTCTTCGGTAAAAAGGATGACATCATCCAAGTAGATGAGACATCCGTTACCTATGACTCCGTCAAGGACGTCATTCATCGCCGCCTGAAATGTCGCTGGTGCATTCTTTAAACCGAATGGCATTCTGGTATATTCAAAGTGTCGGTTAAGGGCAGTGAAAGCAGTCTTTTCTTGGGACTCGGCAGCAACAGGTATCTGATGGTATCCCATGGTTAAATCGAGGGTGGTAAACCATTTGCTGTTTCCCATAAGCGATAACGTTTCTAGCAATCTAGGAATCGGATACTTGTTTCCCTTTGTTATTGAATTTAATTCGCGGTAATCGGTGCAAAACCGCCATTTTTGGGGTTCTCCTGGTGGAGTTCTTTTTTTCGCAACCACGATCGGCGCGTTCCACGGGCTCTTCGATGGTCGAATCACTCCCTCTGCCAGCATGTCGTGCACCTGATCCTCTACAAATCCTCTCAAGGCATGTGGTACCGGATAGGGTTTTCTACATGTGGGTTCTGCGTCGCCCGTCTCGATTTCGTGAGATATATCCATGCTGCAACCGTTTCGTCCGGGTTTGTCGAACAGATGTATGTTCCGTAGAAGGCAATCTTCTACCCTCTCCCGGTCATTTTTCACTAAGTGGCTCAGCTGCTGCTTGATGTACAGCGAATTCTCCTCACGCGAGGGTCGATCGTCCCAGACCTCTATCGGGAGTTCTTCCAGGATCTGCAAATTCTCGGGAATCACGGCCCCTACGGCTGGTTGTTTTTCGGGGTTTGATAGACTCTTCTTAGCCGCCGTTTCAACCTTCGCGGTTTGGTCGACTCTTCTTCGCCGTTGGTTCACGGGGATCGTAAAGTTGGGGGTTGGGGTTCGAGGATGGTCGTCGTTTCGTCGTTGGACTCGTCGAGGGTGTTGATCGGGGAGATGCTTCTCCCTTTGATTTTATTTTCAAACTGACGCAGGTGGTTCAACATTTTGTAACTCTCCAACACCGCTCCGAGTATCATTTGTCCTCCGGTTTCGGCGTTCATCATGGTGATGAGTCCGGTGTCTGTTTTTATTTCAATGGGAAATTTTCCTAACAGGTCTAACCCCATTAGATCTAGATGTGAGTCGGGCCTCTGGAAGATGTAAAATCGATGCGAAGTCCTCTTGTCTCCTATTCGCACCAGCAATTCTTGCGTTCCGCGCAACGGTAACCGTTGGCCATCCGCTCCCCAGAGCTCGGTGGTCGTAGGTTTCACGGGCACTCCGGGTACCGGGTGCGATAGAGCAGAGACCGCAGCTCCAGTGTCCAGTATCACATCTCTATTATATTTTCCCAATCCAATTTTCATCCTTATCATGGGTCTTGTCGTGCAGTTGACAGTTGCTTGGAAAGCTACGATTTCATCGCCCCGCACCTCCTCTTCGGGGATATCTTCAGGTGACTGAGTCGCTACGGCTGCTGCAGGTCCGGCGATATTTCCGCGCGGGTGCGATACCGGCAGCATCTTCTTTTTCCGCAAGCATTCGTTTTCTAAATGCTCTCGCGCGCCGCAGAAATCACAGAAGATTGTGCTTTGTATGCCGTGAGGACAATTTACTGGAAAGTGGTTGTACTCTCCGCAATACAAACAGGGGTATCGAGGGGGTCGGCGAAGGCTGTTTCCAAGGTGCTTTCGCTTGTCCTGCGTATGGTGATGTTGTTGTCGGAGTTTTTGGTGGTCCTTGAGGGTTCGCTTTCTGAGGGCATTTTCCGGAAAAATGTCCCGCCTCCCCGCAAGTGTAGCATTTGAGGTTATCTTTATTTAGGACTCCCGCGACGTCCCACTTGAAGTCGGCGACTGGTTCACTCTGCGTTGCGTCCTCGAGATCTTCCGCTCGTTTCACAGCTTCTTCGAGGGTGTCGGGAGGGTTGCTTTGTAAAAAGGGGCTAATTTCTTTATTGACACCTCTTATGAACGCACGAAGGGTTTTTGTTCTAACCCACTCCTTTCGTTGCGCGGCTGTGAGTTCGATCTCGTTTCGCACTGCGGTTTTCGCGGTAGATATCAGTTTTTCCGCGAATCGCCGAATACTTTCTTCTGGCTGTCGTTTTGTGGTCCATAAGCGTATCATCGCTTTCTCGGGATCCTCGCTCTCGTACCACTGGAGTATGGCTTGGCGTAGCGCGTTGTATGGTTGGGCTCCAAGGTCTTCCTGTAGGAACCTCTTGGCTCCTCCCCTGAGACGTGTGCGCAAAAATCGCAGTCGCTGTTCCTGGTCCAAATCTTGTGTCGCCTGTTCTACCTCAGCGAAAAATGATGCGGCCGAGATGGAATCGGGTTCATCGGGGTTCCACGGTTCAATTTCTAAGAACAGGGAACGAGGAAGGTCTCTCTGTTGTGACGTTGATCCTCCTTGGATCGGGGGCTGAGCTTTTCGGAAGAACTCTCCCAACTGATTCATCGCCTCCGTCATGGCATTTGCCAACTCCGTAGGGTCGTCCATGATGTCGTTCGATATTTTGTCACAGTCAAAAAAAATGAAAGAACGAGAAAAGGCCCGGGCAAAAATCGAAATTGCAAACACTTCACGTCTCCCGCAACACTGAACCCAGTAGTCGAAGGCTACGTAAGATCGGATCCAAGTTTCTACCCAAGGAACTTTTCCTGACGGTGTCAATATATTGTAATCAAAATTTAAAATTGGTTCAAATCTATGAAATATGAATTTATTTGTACCGGTCCGTTCTTTGAATCGAATCGGTCCGAACCGAGAAGCGGTTCGTTCTGTACTCAGGTTCTACTAGAGGGTCAGTACGAGTGGCGAATCGGTGCGAATCGTCGCTCGGTACGAACAGTGGACTGGTTCGAGTACTCTATTGGTTCGATCGGTGAATCGGTACGGACCATGCCCTGATCTGATGTTCGGATCGGGTCGAGCTCCGTTCTGGTTCGAACTGAAAATGGGTTCGAACAGAGTACTGTCGTGTCTCGAATCGGTTTCGTACTGTGAATTGGTACGAACAATAAACTGGTATGGTTCGAGATTGGGTCGAACTGAGTTATGGTATGCACGGAATATCGGTACGAACGGAATTCGGCGGAGTGTGGAGTGAATAGTTGTTACATGCACAAGAACAATGAAGTACGAATTGCGTACTGAAATAAACTCTCTGCGCTCCTCTCTCTTTCCGGCTGAATTTTTTGTTGTACAAATGTGTGTACTGCAATGTGTCGCAAATTTTGAGTTAAGTCGTAAAATTGACGCAACAATTACTACTATTAATAACGTACAGATTTCAACAGTTTTACGCTCTTCAACTTCAAACGGTTATACTTGCTTCGTTTTTAGGGTCCCGAAAACCTTAATTTTCTTTGATCCCACAGCTGGTCACCAATTGTGATTGTTACCCTATTGAGATAATTGGGTATGGTAAAAAGGAGATGTTATTTCTATTTTGCTAATACTTGTTATGTCCGACCAAATTGATGGATTTGAGGGAACTTTACCAAAGGTACACCTTTGCCACCAATTGGGTCAACAAAAGGTAGGATTGTTGAATTTATGAGTTTCTAGATTACAAGATCCTGACGACTATTCACCGACGTGGAAACGTGATTTTCGTCGTCGAAAATTTATACGAATTAGTTGCAATTGTAGATTAGATTTTCTTGAATAGGTGTGCGAATAGAAATGACTCCTATTATCAAACGATACTTTGAGATATTACACTGAGTTATGATTATTACTTGAAGGCTTTGCTTCTACAACAAGTACACAAATTTCATGACAAAAGAATTATGGTAGTGCGAGTGTTAGGTTACTGGAATATGTGTTACGTTTATACTTTGTGATAATGTTGTAATAAAAATTGCTGTTATAATATATTTGTGTGTGTTACTACTTACAATCCTGATCCTTTCAGACTTAGTGAATTTTTGCTGTGTTTGTACTTAGGTATCCTAAGGGTTGGGTCGTACCTCGTACTGAAGGTTCGAGGGTCGATGACTCTACCTGTGGGGATTTCCTAAGTGGTCGCTGCCACCACCCTGGTCAAAAATATCTCAGGGATTATTAACCTTTTTACCTGCAAGTAACCTGAATAGTTGAAAAGGTAAACCTTTGACATAAGTACACAAGTTTAAAAACACGAAGGGTTTTTATTCATGAAACTTCCAACTGTCGCCGTGAAGCGGACTTAGAAATATAGCTCTGATGGAGCTGAAGAAATAATATGTATACTTCAATTTGTAGTAATTTATAATTGCGACTTCCTTATTTCACTAGGAACATTTATGTTGAATAGAATACGTTTTATGTATGACTACGACAATGTTCAATACTTAAAGAAAATACGTTGACTTCGTAAATTGCTGATGAAACAATAAGCTAATTATCTGTCGAGCTTTTATACAAGGCGTTTTACGTTTTTACAAATATTACGAATTTTACTTATATGTTTATACAAGAGGGTTTTTGCTTTTACACAATATTTCGTTTTACTTTCTCATACTTTGACTTCTCTTTACAGGACGTTATGATTACGGGGGGGTTGTGCCAGATTTGAAATTGAATTGTAAGCGCTTACAAGAATGTTGTGAGGGAATGGGCTCACCCTTGCCGAGCTTGGATCTATAGTGGAGATCTCCGTAGCGGTGTAGACCAGGGCCTCTTCCTTGAAGGCTTGTATAGGGGGTGCCTGGAACGCGGTGCAAACTTGTCCCGGTTCGGGGATCGTACTGGGTATCGATCGTATCGGCGAAATTGGAGAAGGCGGCAATGTTCCACGAGTTCGGGCCTTGGCTTGCGAAAGGCTCGAGGAGACAAAGACTGGCGGATGGACAGTTCGACTCTTAACTTTTTGTCACGAGGGATCACAAGTTCGGTTCTCAGTTCGTTCACTGTCCCGGTACACTTAGAGGGGATGATTCGAGTTAGCTAGGTTCGACTTGCTGCGAGACGCGTCACTGACTGAATGAGGTGCAGGTGGTGGGGGCACCCCTATTTATAACCTCCGGCCATCTTGGTTGGACGATGGGGGAGGTCGCGATGGTGGCGCTCGGCTGTCTTGACTTCGGCTGGCGGACATCTGTTGTCACTGTCCTCGGCTGTTGTTGGCGGACATCAATTTATGGAAGTTGCGTTGCTCGATGGAAGTTTTGCATGGAATGGTTGCCTGAAGGGCGGACTTGCATTTATTACACTGTTACAAACTTTTCTGAAGCAAAGATACGTTATTTGTAACCATTTTTCTCAAATCTCTCCCTGTCTTCTTCATTCTCTTTCAAATTTTCTCTTAGAAAAAGATCGAACAAAAGTAAATGGAACATCCTTTATGGGTAGCTTAATAACAGTATCTGCCAGAGTTTTTGATTGGATCTCAAGAAACAACAAGACGGTATTCTCCTCAATCCCTTCATTTTTCACTCGACTTGGTTTCTCCGAAAGAGAGGCAATTTGAAAATGGGATGTCGGTATTTACCCCTCCCTAGAGCTCCTTATTCCAAACGGAGACACAAATGAGATGAGGAGATTTATATTCCCAAGATATTCTTCCCTTATTTTCTTATACCAAATAACCGAAAAACAACCTTGTGTCAGAGAAGGGTCTCCTGTCGTTCAGTTTTCGCATGGAAATGGGTTCGTGTTTGATGTGAAAAGTAGACGCTCGAGCAAATAAGCTTTATACAGAAATCACAAAAATCTTCGGATAAATTCTTGATTTTTGTACTTCTGCATCGAAGGTGATGAATCTTTTGTTTAGTAACATTCGCTATGTATTTTGAATCGTTTTGATACCCTTAAACCGTGGAAATCATAAGCTTGGACTTCAAAAACATGTTCCATAATAATTGGGATTTGTTTCAAACTTTTACAGATTTATTTTAACCTTTTCCAGTTTTATTTCAAACTTTTACAAATTCATTTAGACCTTTTACAAATGCTATTTAACCTTTTAAAAATTCAATTCAACATCTTACGAATTATATTCAACTCTCCACCAGAGGGGATGGATATGGAAAGTAGCTGATTGATAAGGCTACACCACGTAGATAGGTAACGGTTGCAACATTGTCGTGGCGCCGAGTCTGGTGCAGGAAAAGTGCCACGGAGTTGCGTGAGTTGGTCAACTCAGTAGGTGTACTCCGTGGTATCACCACCTGTGTCCTACTCGGCTCATATTTGACCTGGTGGTCTTTTTTGAAGGCAATTCCCTTCATCACTCCCTCCCACCCTCACCTTCCACATCTTCCCTCATCCCTAGGGCCGGCTTCGGGTGTCTTGGCCGACCTCCCCATTTAAAATTTGTTTTTAAAATTTTCTTTTATTTATAGAGTGTCTTTGAGAATTTATTTTAAAAACGTCAGCCAAGTTGGTGTAGCTTCCTCGTATCCATAACCCGATTATATAGATGATCCGATACATAGTAGTTAATCTGAAAACACCAATCTCTAAGTACCTACCTTTCACTACCCTCTTAGGGGACCATCTACACGCTAATCTGGACAATCCTAGAAAATTTCATCAAATTCGGACGAAAAATGTAAGTGCGGTAGTGATTGGATCAAAAAATTTCTTATCTTATCTAGGAGTCGAACCTAGGACTCCTGGGTAGGAGTCCAGAGCATTGCTATTTGATCTACAAAGGGGTTGGAAGAATGGGGTTTGAGATCCTCAGGTCACACGCGACTGTTACGGCTGTTACAAGGATTTTACGTTTGCGCATGCGCAGAGGCTACTGTAAATTTTAAGGCCTTGATTTTCATTGGGGACCATCTACAACCTAATCCGCGTAATCCCTGAAAATTTCATCGAAATCGGATGGAAAATGTAGAAGTTATGGCCGTTACAGGGAATTCACGTTCGCGCATGCGCATCAGCTACTATCAATCCGGGGGTGATGATTTTCATAGGGGACCATCTAAACACTAATTTGTAACATCCCTGAAAATTTCATTGAAATCGGATGGAAAATGTGGAAGTTACGGCCGTTACAAGGAAATTCACGTTTGGGCATGCGCAGTCGCTTCTATGAGTCCGAGGATGATGATTTTCATAGGAGACTATCTAAACACTAATTTGTAACATCCCTAAAAATTTCATTGAAATCGGATGGAAAATGTAGAAGTTATGGCCGTTACAAGGAATTCACGTTTGCGCATGCGCAGTCGCTTCTATCAGTCCGAGGATGATGGTTTTCATAGGGGACCGTCTACACACCAACCCGCACAATCCCTGAAAATTTCATCGAAATCGGACAATAACTTCGTATAGTTATGCGCGTTACAAGGAATTCATGACAGACACACAGACACGGAACCAAAATTGTTCAGAAAGGTCTAAAACGCAAAACGCGAGTGAAAATTTTGATTTTGGAGAACTTTTTTTTTCGTCCTTGAAAAGTGAAAACAAAGCTTCCGCTACCTTGGTAGACTCGGAAGCAAAAATTAGGTACGTACATAGTACCTACCTACGTGACCTCAGCGGCTTGCCAATTCAATGTCTACTGTATGGTCAAAATCGCTTCTGTGTGCAATGCCGACAATCGCTTATGTTTGCATGCCCTTGAGAGCGATAACTTTCTCATTAATCGTTCTATATCGCTATTTACGATTTTTTTTTCTCGAGAAAAAATAAATCGTAATAGAAGGGTTGGGATGAGTAAAATATTATAAGATGAAAAAATGATAAAATAAAAACCTTTTTAACAAAAAAACGCTGCAAATTATTACACAATGGTTTATTATTTTTTATTTTTCTATATAGATCACTCGTCTGCAGCCACCAACCATCCAACATGAAGAAAAACATCGATCGCATTTCGGTGAGCTTTAATTTGACCGGAGATTAGGCCTCTTTTGCGATTCACACTCGTGTTTCTGATTTATCGTACGTCCAAACTTTAAATTCTCGTAGTGAGCGAACGGTTTGTCCTACAGAGCTCCGGGTGGTCTCAACAAATTCTAACAATTCTATAGAATCTTAAATTGAAGGAAAAAAAATACCTTCATATCAAAATTTTTTGAGTTAGGGCGTTTTCAAAATTTCAAAATTGATTTTGGAACTCTTAGAAGTGACCTACATCAACCAAAATCTTCGGGGCACAACTAGACCCCAAATGGAGCCTACATACCAAATTTCATCAAAATCGGTCAATGCTAAGTGGCAAAAGTGCCGCGTACGGCGTACGGCGGACGGACGGCCAAATTTTTATTCGATTTTTGGATTCTACGTACCTTGAAACGTAAACCATCAAATTTTGAGGGGGTGTTAAAATTTTTTTTTTCTTGGTCGATTCTAAAGGTTCATTATTGAAAATAATAAACCAAAATGGACCGACCTCAAAAATGATGTCCGTAAACACCAAAAAGGGAAAAATAACAATCTTAGGGAATTCATATGGGAAGGTGGGTAGGTAGGTACGGATTGAAGTCGCCGCCGTGCCCATCTGTAGACACAAAGATACGCATGTAGATTCCACTTCCGTCTGGTTAGTAGTACAGGCATGTAGTAGTACCAACCAGATGGAAGTGGAATCTACATGCGTCGATAGTGCAATACAAAACAGGAATGAGAGTGGGTACCATTGAGGTAATAAATGTGTTCCAAAACTATTAAATAGTGGGTCACTGCTGTCGTATGAAGGAGGATGAGAGAGTGACAATAAGTGTGAATCTCAGTAAGAATATTCCCTTTGATAACCGCTGAAGACGTCCTTGTCACCAGGAAAGGCAGTTGGTTAAAGATTCAACATGAGAAGGTTGTCTACTTACATACCTACCCTTACTCCTGTTTTGCATTGAACTTTCGACGCATGTTCTAATACTAACCAGATCATTTGAGTATGTACCCATACTCATATCACAAACCCACATCATGATCTAGACAATTCTACATCCAACATGCAATACTTGCATTATTAGATGAATTAGATATTATCTAATCAAAGATAGATTAGATAAATAGATTAGGCATAGTTAGATATCATCTAATCAAAAGATGGTATGTTGGAATCCAAACATTTTGTACGGGGATTCACATATCCACAAAAAAGCTGCAAATTATTCCACAAAGATTTATTATTTTCCTGTATAGATCACTCTTCTACAAATATCACAGCTTTGCCATTGTCACTATTCATTTATTTTTTACCTTAATCAAATATAAGGGGAAGGACGCCCAGGACTCACCCGACGCCGGCCCTAGGGATGAGGGAAGATGAGGAAGGTGGGGTGGGAGAGAGGGATGCAGGGAAGTGCCTCTATAAAACAACCACCAGTTCAAATATGAGCCTAGCAGGACACGGGTTTGCATACCACGGAGTACGCCTACAGAGATGCCCAACTCGCGCAACTCCATGGGACTTTTCCCGCACTACACTCCTCACCATGACAAAGTTGCAGCCATCACCCTGATGTTATTGAGTGCCACTCCTTTTAGCTACGACACCGCTTGCTGTAAATAATTTGTGTCATATTTCCTTATCTTAGCCAGCCAAGTCTGCTCCATGTCCGAGCTGCCATTGACAACTTGGACATCCAGGATAATGCAAGACTGGTCGGGTTTGATGGCAACGATGTCGGGCTTCTTACCCTGATCACTTGGCATGTGATACAATCTCTCCCTCTCAACATCCCAGCCGCTATATGACAATGCATCTGCTATCACCATGACGTAGAATGCGGCCCCCATGAGTCCGAGGACACTGCAGCACTACATGATACAGATGTTCATTCCTACTCCGACAGGCACGGCAAAGGGGTAGGGTTGTCCCACTACTACCTCTCGAACACTGCACCGCAGTTGGCAGAGTAGCCATGCGGACGGTGTGGAAGTGTCGGTAGTCGTGGGCCCCAATGCCCTCCAAACCCCAATCTACCCATTGAGATGAGATTGGGCTTTCGGAGCACCGTCGGAGTTATTTACCATCTACTGACTAATGCAGGGCAGCAGTGAACTTAGCAGACGATCTAGGTTTTGGAGCAGATGGTGTTGGTCGGTCGCACCATGCTAACTGCTGCCTGACAAAATCAAGATCAGCAGCAGCACGCAATGCCACTCGCTGAGAGAGACACAATGCCAAGCCCACCGGATTTGAACGGTGCGTGGACATTGGCACTTGGGACACCAGGTGGGAACTTCAGCCAAGAGCGCACAGCAGAGCAGACTTCTCAATCTAATGATTGCAGCCTCCCCGCCGTAAGCCTGCCTAGGACTAACCTATGCGTCAGCTTTGGCAGTAAGTACGTGCGGGGGAGGTGCAGCTTCTGCTGTTGCTTCAATGGAACCTTGGTAACACGAGCTAGTGCTCTACTAAGGTCCACACAGCTGGCAGTAATGGTGACCACCCCCATAAAGTCGACTCCAAGGCACCGCCAAACCTCCAACACGGAAGTGGTGGAAGAGTACCGAGGACACAGAGATTGGTCAATAGCCTCAAGGCCCACTTCCCCCTTTCTTGGGAATAAACATAATTCGGGCACGGGTTAATGCTTTCAGGGGTCTTCCCGCAAGGAGGAGCAGGTTGAGGATGAGCAGCTTAATCGTCTTAGGTGCTTTATTCCAGCGTCGGTACCATAGGTACCAACTACCTACCTACTAGGACATTTTTGAAAATTTCAACCCCAACCACAAACCAAATGGAAACGGAAGGTAGTAATTTTGCTTCCGAGTCTACCAAGGTAGCGGAAGCTTTGTTTTCACTTTTCAAGGATGAAAAAAAAAGTTCTCCAAAATCAAAATTTTCACTCGCGTTTTGCGTTTTAGACCTTTCTGAACAATTTTGGTTCCGTGTCTGTCTGTCTGTGTGTCTGTCATGAATTCCTTGTAACGCGCATAACTATACGAAGTTATTGTCCGATTTCGATGAAATTTTCAGGGATTGTGCGGGTTGGTGTGTAGACGGTCCCCTATGAAAACCATCATCCTCGGACTGATAGAAGCGACTGCGCATGCGCAAACGTGAATTCCTTGTAACGGCCATAACTTCTACATTTTCCATCCGATTTTAATGAAATTTTTAGGGATGTTACAAATTAGTGTTTAGATAGTCTCCTATGAAAATCATCATCCTCGGACTCATAGAAGCGACTGCGCATGCGCAAACATGAATTTCCTTGTAACGGCCGTAACTTCCACATTTTCCATCCGATTTCAATGAAATTTTCAGGGATGTTACAAATTAGTGTTTAAATGGTCCTCTATGAAAATCATCACCCCCGGATTGATAGTAGCTGATGCGCATGCGCGAACGTGAATTCCCTTGTAACGGCCATAACTTCTACATTTTCCATCCGATTTCGATGAAATTTTCAGGGATTACGCGGATTAGGTTGTAGATGGTCCCCAATGAAAATCAAGGCCTTAAAATTTACAGTAGCCTCTGCGCATGCGCAAACGTAAAATCCTTCTAACAGCCGTAACAGTGGCGTGTGACCTGAGGATCTCAAACCCCATTCTTCCAACCCATTTGTAGATCAAATAGCAATGCTCTGGACTCCTACCCAGGAGTCCTAGGTTCGACTCCTAGATAAGATAAGAAATTTTTTGATCCAATCACTACCGCACTTACATTATTCGTCCGAATTTGATGAAATTTTCTATGATTGTCCAGATTAGCGTGTAGATGGTCCCCTAAGAGGGTAGTGAAAGGTAGGTACTTAGAGATTGGTGCGGAGTTCAGGAGAGCCGCATTTCGGAAGAGTGTATTGGGGCGAGAAGAGACGGTACGCTACTTTAACAGTCCACAAGATTGGGGAAGAGTCCCCCATTTCTTTACCTCATCGTGGCCGCACAGAAGGATGTTCGTCACGGAATTCAACTTTTGATCAAACAATGACTGGAGATCAACATTGTGCGAACGCTTCATTGATTCGTCCGAACTCACTGTATTTAACTAATCTTTTTCCACCTTGCTTTACGATTACTTCTTTAATTTATTCACTTTCCTATAACAAAAGCTGTAAAGTTCCTTATAATCACTATGTCGGCAAAATCCCGGAACTTCCGACAGGCGGTTCATAGAACCATGCCGTAATGTTTATTACGCACTATTTATTTTGTACAGGTAACTTTTATTTTCAATAAACTTTTTCTTCTTCTTCTATAGAAAAATAATAAACATTTGTGTAATAATTTGCAGTGTTTTGTCTGTGTAGTTCTAAACGCGTAAGCACAGCTAGGGAGTTCCGAAAGGTCCTCATCCCCTCCACAGTCAGTTCTATCTCGGACTAGTTCGATTCACAACTGGTTCTGGACTGACTGTGCATACAAAACTAATAGCTTCATTTTCCTTGAAAATTTACTTAGAACAAAAACCAAGTATCCCCCCACCGGTTTTCAACACTTCCTGGTAAAAACAAAATACGAGGAACTATCCGACCATGTTTCTTAATACATCAGTTTCAAGTTTCCAATGACAAACACGTTTCTGGCTGGTTCTTTTGTTTTACATTAGCGTTTGTCGTTCTCTGTTATGTCGAGCTGGCAAAAGAGGGTCGAGTTGGCGAAATTGGTACAGAAGGCGGACATTTAAGCAGCCGAAGGGAAAGGGGACTGTTGGAGTAAAGTGGCGAGAGCAAGTGGACCTGACAAGTCCCTCTGGAGCGGTCCGCCCAACTACAATTTTTCCCGTTTTTTTCGTGGACTTTTTCCGTCATCTGTCACCCCTCTCACAATGTGGCAGCACACCGCCACTACTATCACAGTTACTGTAAACAGCCGATTCTACAGCCATGTCGTGAATCGAATGACCGTCAGTGCGAAGGATGGTTTTTTTTTGTCAATGGATAAATTCTTATAAATGTTCTCAAAGACACGACGTGTACTAAAGTATTATCATTGCCGGAATATGAAAAATGCAAGGTTATTCGAAGAATGTTCAATTTACTTTATGGATAGAAAATAATCCCCAGAAGAATGGCTATTAAGTAATCTGGAATGTTACGGCGGAGAGTGATTTCGTGCTGTATGCAGTGTGAACACGAGAGAATTAATCTTTATCGTCTACACTTCTCATCTGAGTTCTTTCTGGTCACTTTCAAGGCCCCCTAAGAAGCCATAAAGCTCCAACTTTCAGCGCTCAAGTCATCTACGAGCGGCATATAAACACGCAGACACAGATTAACAGATTCGATTTTCCCGTAAAATGCACGATTATTGAAAATCAATAACAAGTATAGGGAAATACGATGTATATGTCTAGCGTAAAGTGACCATAGTAATAGATGACTAATTAAGAGATCTGCTGTTCTCGAATATGTTTTAGCCTGAAGATGCAGGCAAGTTGCCCCAGCGAAACTGTTGCTAGATAGAGAATTAAACATCAGAAAATCAACGTTTCCCTTTTTTATTCACAAAGAGGTCCCAGAGTCGTTTCGACCACTAGCAAGGCTATATCATCCGACTCAACACCCTTCAACATTAAGATTCGATTTTTGTACTACTACTACTAAATAATATTGAGAAAATTTATAAAACAAAAAATTTGAACTGTTTTACGGATTTCGACGATTTATCAGGGAAGATTAACACAAAGAATCTGTGAGGAATAATTGTTTGATGTGAACATAATTTTTTTTTACAGAACATCACGTGACGATTCTACTGACACACGATGTTCAAACAATCGTTAAAATTTCCTGTAAAATGCAACAATAACTATTCGAAGTTATTGTCCGATTTCGATGACATTTTCAGGGATTGAGCGGATTGGCGTGTAGACGGTACCCTAAGAAAATCATCACCTCCGGTGCTGCCGTCCGTGAGAAACCCCGTCCCTTGAAGGTTGTCTTCGATTCACCTGATGTCGCATCTAGCATCTTGTTGAAAAATAGATCGGTATCTCCTCCGATTATCTCAATTTCTTCAGACAAGACTCCTGCCCAACGTGTCTATTTAACGGAACTTCGAAAAATTCTCATGCGGAGAACTGATGAAGGTGAAGCCGATCTAACCATTAAGTACGTCCATGGTGTTCCATCAATTGTCAAAATCTCATCATTCCAGTCAAAAAACGCCAACACCAGCTCAATACATCACTAACCTTTTTCTACCAGAATTTCCGCGGCATTAATACCAAGCTCTCGTCAATTCGTTTTCAAGCTCCACTCATTACTCACGACATATTACTTATTTCTGAAACCTGGCTTTCACCAAATGTTGATTCTACGGAGCTCAAACTTCAAAACTTCCATATTTACAGAACTGATCGCTCTCCGTTAAACAATGCGTATAAGAGTGTTGGGGGTGGTGTGCTGGTGGCTGTCACTGCAAGAGTTCGCTCTTTCATATGGAGTTCTCCTGACTCGGTAGAACATGTTTTGGTTATCTTACCTACCTGATTTTAAACTAATTGTGGCCACTGTTTACTAACCAGATTACTTTCCTGTCTCTTATTATGAAAGGCATTTTGAGGAATTGGAGTCAGTCACTACCTCCTTCCCTGAATTCAAAGTCGTGTTGGTCGGGGATTATAACTTGCCAAATGTTGACTTGGCTGCGAGGAATCAGGATTCACTACCGTTACATTCAAATCTCAAAATTTCAACAGTATTTTATTACGTACAGCTCTTCAACCTGAGGCAGTTCAATTACCTCCCTAATTCATCGGGTAACGTCATCGACCTTCTGCTTACCGATTTCGATAAAGTTAAGGTGCAACCATCTGAACCTTTGCTGGACATAGATCGTGCTCACCCTCCTTTCCAGTTCAGCCTAAACGTTTCATCGCACACCAATTCTACCCACTCTTCTAAACGATTTTCATACAATTACAAACGGGGTGATTATGACAGCATGAATGAATTTTTCAAATCCTCTAGTTGGGAAGTGTGCTCCTCTGCCTCTTTGGAGGATGCTGTTGCTGGGCTATACAGAGTGCTTCATGTTGCTATTGATAAATACGTTCCAAAAACTAAAATTATTCATTCCCGAAATGGTTCGCAAAAGATTTAATTTCGTTGGTTCGTCAGAAAAACTATGCCAAATCGCGTCACCGGTGCACTGGACTTGACAGCGACTATCAGGCTTAATCAGTGATCAGAGCGAGGTGTAAGGAGTTATCCAGATCCCTGTATACTCTCCATGTTGATTCCGTTCAAAAGTCCATTCACGAAGATATCAAAGTTTTTTGGAATCATGTTAACTACCGGGAAGGATCCAACGATGTACCGCAGACTATGCACCTACATGATTTGTCGGCCCATGACCCAAATTCGATCGCTGAGTTATTTGCTCATCACTTTTCTTCGGTGTTCACTCCCAATTCCAGTGAAATGGTTTTTCCATCAATGGATGTCATGTCTATGGGTGCATTGGAGGTTACGGATGAATCCGTGGCAGCTGCGCTAAATGGTCTTGACGGTTCAAAAGGAATGGGACCTGATAGTGTACCTCCGATTCTGTTGAAATCTTGCTCCTCAAGCCTTACTGAGCCTTTGACTGTTTTGTTTAATAGATCATTGTCTGAGGGAATATTCCCGAGCCACTGGAAGACGTCTTATATCACGCCAATTCACATGGGTGGAGATAAGTCAGATGTAGCACAATTTAGACCAGTATGTTCAATCTCTACAATACCTAAGATCTTCGAAAAACTTATATGTGAACAAATAACTTCTGCTTTTTCCGCTCATATCACCCCTAACCAGTATGGATTCAGACATGGGAGTTCAACGTCAACCAACCTTCTCGAATTCCAAGAATTTACCCTCCAGGCGTTGGGTAATGGGCATCAGGTGGATCTCATTTCTACTGATTTTTCGAAAGCCTTCGATCGACTTTCCCACCGAGCTATCCTATCTGTGCTGAACGGGCTGGGAGTGTTTGGGAGCCTGCTTGCGTGGATGGAGAGTTACTTGACCGATCGATCTATGATGGTTCGTCTGAGGGACACCGTATCAAGACCCTTCTTAGTCTCATCAGGAGTTCCGCAGGGTTCCCATTTGGGTCCCTTGCTCTTCCTATTAGTCATTAACAGTATCCAAACCATATTCAAGGGGGTTAGGTTTCTTCTGTCCGCTGACGATCTGAAACTGTTTCACACCATAGTCTCACCCTCGGACTGTTTGGTGCTGCAGGAGAGTCTTGACTCCCTCATGTGTTGGTGTCCATCGAGTGGTTTGTCTCCCAACCCGTCGAAGTGTTCAATAATAACTTTCCACCACTCCCAGATTTCGTTTGTCCACCTATACATGATAGGCAATGAACCATTAAGGCGGGTGAATGCCGTGCGCGACTTGGGAGTGCTCCTCGATTGTCGTCTCTCGTTCTCGGACCATATTTTGGCCATCTCTGGCCGTGCAATGCGGGTCTTGGGATTCATCAAGCGGAACACCTGAAATTTCGATTATATACCAGCTATAATGACACTCTACAAAGCGCTGGTGACTCCAATTTTGGAGTATGCCTCGGTTGTTTGGAATCCATTTTACCAATGCCACATCAGCCAAGTTGAGAGGGTTCACCGTGGATTTTTAAGGTACCTATGTGGCATACAAGCTTCGCATAGCGCGGGAGGACCTTGATTGTAATTCCCTGGCTGCTGAGATTAACTTGTTGAGTCCGTCAGCTCGCAGACACCAAGCGGATGGGGGATTTCTGCTGGGATTGGTTTGGGGATCGGCGGACGCACCAGCTCTCCTGGCGGAGATTAGATTTCTTGTTCCTCGATTGGGCACACGTTCTCGATCTCTTCTGGACATCATTCACCCCCACTAATTACCTATACAATTACCGCCCACTACGCAGGATGCCCCGAGTGATGAATCAAGTCCTCCAGAAGTGCCCCGACCTGGATATTTTTCATCTGTCAGCGAAAGTCATCAAGAACAAAATTATAAGCAACATGGACAAATAAAACCTAATAACACCTTGTCTCCTCTATTATCTATCTTCTCTTTAATATGTAAATTTTTCTATTGTAACGTTGTATTGGGCTTACCCATATTGACTAAATAAATAAATAGTAGCGACTGCACATACGCTAACGTGATTCCTTGTAACACCCATAACTTCTACATTTTCCATTCTATTTCGAAGAAATATTCAGAAATTGTACGGGTTGACGTGTGAATGTCCCTCTAATGGGGTTGTGCAAGGTACTTACTTAGAGATTGATGTTTTGAGATCATTGTAACAGCCATAACTTCCACATTTTTCATCCAATTTTCATGAAATTTTCAGGGATTATGCGGATTGGCGTGTAGATAATCCCCTATGAAAATCATTGCTCCGTAACTGATAGTAGCCAGTGCGCATGCGCAAACGTGAATTCCTTGTAACAGACATAACTTGTACATTTCCTACCTGATTTCGATGAAATTTCCAGGGATTATGCTTATTGTCGTGTAGATGATCCCTATGAAAATCATGGCCTCCAAATTGAAATTATTTTCTGCGCATGCGCAAATGTAAAATCCTTATAACAAGCTACCTAAATTTTTCATACGAATTTGATGAAATTTTTCAGGATTGTTCAGACTGGCGTGTAGATGGTCCCCTATGAAAATCATTGCCCCGAAACTGATAGTAGCTATCTAGAAACTATATTAGAAATTGTGTGGGTTAGCGTGTAGATGTCCCCCTAATAGGGTTGTGCAAGGTAGGTACTTAGAGATTGATGTTTTAAGATTAGCTATTATGCATCGGATCATCCATACAATCGGGTTATAGATTCGATAAAGCTATGTGCTACATTCAATTGGCAATTTTTTTTGACCTGAGCTACATGAATACAACGTTTTTCATATTTCGTCGAGAGGAAGTAAACAAAAGCTACAAGCATGGTTGAGTATGAGACATACAAACAACACACTCAACATTAGTGATATATGTTTATCCTCTAGTCAGAACGAAATGACTAGTCATTTTCATGGTTGAAAGGTCTCTCAAGTAACACGGAATAAAGTTTTTGAGATCTCTTTTGTAGGGATGGGACATCGAACAGAAAACTAGATATTTCATAGAAACATCGTATCGATGAAACATCGTATGAAAAACATCGATGTCGATAACATCGTGAGGTGAAAAATCGATGTTTTTAAAAAGCGGGAAATTTAATTCATTTATCAACCAATTAGAATCAAGGGAGAAAACCTCCATTCATAAGAAGTGGTTACCTATTTTTTCTTTTGACGTGCTATTATTTTACTGGATAACCTACTCCATTATAATTGTTTTCATATCCCATACCTGCCCAATTTCCATTATTGATTCAAGCATAAAGAGACTTTTTGACATTTTCATGTCTTTGCTTTGGCACATGAACTGAAAAATCGTCACGAAAACTTTGATGCTTGGGTACATGAACTAACAACCTTACTTCACTACCTTGTTGTGTAGTGGTTGACATGAAAATGTCCCAATGTGTTGCAGACTCGTATGCAAGCATTTAAAATTGAGTTTTTCTATCGGTTTCCAGTAATTATCTTGTTATAAAAGTAAAGTGATGATCGAATTGAATCATCAAAAATTAACGTCCCTCGACCAGGGATCGACCTCCTATCGTTCCTACTAAACAATATTTACACTTCTGAGTCGGAGCTCGTTACCACTGAGCTAAGGAAGTGAATGGACAGAAATGCGAAGAGGTAACTGATCACAACAATTGAAAGGTAGGAGATTTTCTTCAAATTCCGAATAAATTCAATGAAGTTATCTGGTCTGAAATTGGATTTTGTCTGGTTCCCTTGCAGTACCTAGTAGGTCAAATTTATCAAACGATGATCAGACCATCTCGTCGACATATCGATATCATCGGACCGAAACATCGATGTATGAAAAACATCAAATGTATAATATCGATGTTAAAAACATCGATATTACGAGCAAAACATTGATGTTTCGATATTATCGATATCGATGTCCCATCCCTACTCTTTTGTTAGAATCGTCCCCCGGAGTTTCCTGTGTATATGTACGAGTACATTCAATCGATTTATCGCTTCTGTACGCAGTCTTTTCTGTTTTCACGCACTAACTGTCATCCGTACAAGCTCGGCTGATTACCTTCGACTGGCACGAAGGGTTGTTGATGGAACCCTTTAACCGCCTACGTGATGCCCGTCCCTCAGGACCGAGTCGTGCTTCGAGGGTTAAACGTAGGTATCATCAATTCGACGGCACGGTTTTAATCAAACTTGCGAAGGGAAGACCCCGGGATCGGGAGAATTCGCCCTGTGGAACTGCAGATTAGCCAGTCGACTCCCTCCCCAACACCAACCTCTCAGGATGTCCTGTCCCCTTCCCGGGTCTTTCAGCAGTCTGATGTGTTTGGGAAATGGTTGGGGAATGAACCTGCCAAGACCAGGCTTCTCTTCATTCCCTTTCCCTTCCCACCCTCTTTCTCCTAACTAATAGCTAACTAACCGACAGTTTACCGAGCTCCAGTGAAATAGCTCGGCAGACCAAGACTTAACACCACTTGAAAGTACCCCTTCATTTTGCACACAATCAACTCTTCAGACCTTCTTATTAGCCGAGACATCTGTGCTCGGTTGAAGAGAAAGAGCCAGTAGTGCAGCATGTTATTTTGCTACCTTAAGAATAGAAAACTAACATTTGAGAGTACGAATCTCCATGGATCCTGGTTTCCAACATCGCCTTTGAAGAAAGGAAGAGCAATATGGTAAAATGTCAAACTGTGTTCTTCCTTCTTCCTGGACGGTTGACTGCACGGTTGGTACCAAACATTCAGGCATGAGAGGACGTAGAACATGGAGAAGTGACCTTTTTCCTTACGGAGTTCTTCAGAGAATGCACAAAATCTCTTTTGCTTCCGAGTCTACCAAGGTAGTGGAAACATCGTATTCACTTTTCAAGGTTGAAAAAAAAGTTCTCAAAAAAAAAAAAGTTTCAGACCTTCCAAAAAAACCATACGAAGTTTCAGTCCGATTTTGATGAATTCTTCAGCGATTGTTCAGATTGGCGTTTCTATGACCCCCCTATGAAAATTATGGCCCCCAAATTAATATTACCCTCTACGCAAGCGCAAACGTGAATTTTCTAGTAACAGCGATAACTTCTACATTTTTCATTCGATTTCGATGAGCACTCTCATAAATTTAGCCTTTGTTCTCAAAAAGGTGCTTACGAATTCACGGCTCGAACAACAAGTTTCGTTACAAGCGTGATGGATGAACAGCATTACCACGACAGTAGGTAACTAATTTCGGAGTGGAGGAAAAAAATGAAAAATGTTTTTCCCCTCGACCTGAAAGAAAACTTTGTTTAATAAACTTGACTCGGCCCTTTTATTTTTTCTTCTCCGTGAAAATGTTAATTCCGCGCAATTACCTGTTCGCACGAGGCAGAGAAAAGGGAAGAATGCAATCTCTAGAAGCAAACTCGGTGAAATCTGAATTGCAAAGAAGAAATTCGATGAGCAGATTGGACGACCGAAAAAAACAGGATGCTTATTCACTCTGCAAGGAAGTTTGAGGAGAGTAAACCAAGATAAGGAGGGATGCATACATTATTGGGTACGTTTATTCAATTGAATATGTATTGAGACGTAGAGAAAAAAAATTGGGGTGTAAAAAAAGAAAAAAAATGCTATGAGCTTGATGGTGCCTTTGGCAATTTCTCCCCTCCTTCGAAGGTGGGTATAAATAAAATATAAAGTAAAAGGAGTTGGATTTGAAGTCATCGAAAGATGTTACTTTGGAATCGAAGAGGTGTTTTTCGCGTTCCGGTGTCAACTCGAGGGGAACAACCAGCAGCCTGAAGTCGAAAAAGTGTCACGGACAGCTGAAGGTCTGAAACACTCTGGGACGAATGAAGAATGGAAATTTTGTGAAAGGTGTAGGGAATATGTAAACATTGAAGTCGCGCTGACACTTGAAAATGAGGCGAATCAAAGGGATCTGCAAGTGACGGTTTTGTTGACTCCACGATTTTGAATAGCCTTTGTGGGTCGAAATGTGAATCCTTTGACGAAAGGCTTACAATTTCTTTCATCATCGGTATAAATCCATAAAACGGTGAGTTTCGTTCGTCATTTCGATATTTGTTTTGAGCACGAATGATATTAGTAATAGTAGGTACCTAATATCTATAAAAAGAAGTAATTACGTAATATTCCTCAAATTCTTTAGAAGGTTTCTAGAGAAACACAGTAAACAGAAGATCTAAACAAAAAACACTTTACTAAGTGTGTGTGTGTGTGTGTGTGTGTGTGTGAGTAGCTTCCACGTATCCATAATCGATACATAGTAAACAAGACATTTTGTCTTTGAGGGGAGTTAATTAGAAAAAAAATCTAATCTCAGAGCTTGCACTATCCGCTTAGGGAACCAACAACACCCCAATCTGAACAATCCTGAAAATTTTCATCAAATTCAGATGAAAAATGTAGAAGTTCCTATGGCTGTTACAAGAATTTTACGTTTGCGCATGCACTGAGGCTACTATCAGTCCGGAGGTGATGATTTTCATAGGGGACCATCTACACGCCAACCACAATCGCTAAAAACTGCATCGAAATCGGACAATAACTTCGCATAGTTGTGCTCACCAGCAGGACTTCATGATAGACAGACAGGAAGGCCTAAATCGTAAAAGACGAGTGGAAATTTTGATTTTGGAGAATTTTTCTTCTACCTTGAAAAGTGAAAACAATGTTTCCGCTATCTTGATAGACTGAAGAAAAGTCTGCGATAGCTACGAGAAAAAGTTATATAGCTTCACGTGAAGGTTATCCCTGAACTGACAACTCTCAACCTACTGTGTCAACTCAAAATTCTCTAGAAAGGAATTCTGAAAGGATACCTATTATCGGCTTCTTATTTATAGAAGTGAAACATTACGTGTAGACCGAACGCAAAAACGGCGATGCAGTGAGCCTAGCGGAAACTCGTTTAAACGACCTGAGAAGAAAGCGCTGAGTGCACATGCATTATGAAGCAGAACGTCGACTTCACAGATGAGCTTCCCGGCCTGCTGTTTAGCGTTCCTCTCAAGCTCTCAAACTGCATGTTCCTCCACTGTAGTGCTTTGAAAAGTCGAAACTTTGAGAAATCGAGCTGGCACAGAAAGGTGCCAACACAGCGTTTTTAAGCGCCTGAATTATGCAGGTTACTCTTGTTACCACGCACGACATCTGAAATTCAGTTGAGGTCTGAGGAACGGCGCCAGGTCCCTCTCCGACTATTTGTACATGATACGGACTTCATTTCACAGGATACGGGTGAAGGATGATCCAGGCTGCTCTCTCTGCCAATCAACCGTAGCCATGACGACCGACCATTTACGTGACTGTCCTCAACTAGAGGATATAAGAAGGACATTTAAACCCGACGAGACCGACTGGTCGAAAATTTCAAAATTATATTGGGCTGCAAGAGGTCGCATGGCAGAAATGCCAATGACCTAATGGCGTAGGGGAAAAAAAAAAAACTATTTGTACATAGATAATGCGGTAAGTTCTTTTCCTCAGACCTTCCTGCTTTTTGACCTCAAAGGAAGGTCTCTCAATTTGGTAGATATTTTTAATAATGAACCTATGGATTCGGCCGGGAAAAAATTTACCCCACTCCTACACCCTCCGACCTCAAAATTTGTACATAGAATCCAAAACGCAGCAAATTATTTTACAAAGGTTTGTTATTTTTCTGTATAAATCACTCGTCTCCAAAGAACATAGTTTTGTCATTGTCACTTTTTTTTTGACAACCATAGGTATTTCCTACCTACTTCACAATCAAGTTTATTCGGCAAAAATAATCGCTTCACACTCGATTCTAAGAAATAGGAATTTAACAGAAAGTAGAAATATGAAGAAAAAAAAAACGCTGCAAATTATTACACAATGGTTTATTATTTTTTATTTTTCTATATAGATCACTCGTCTGCAAAGCCACCAACCATCCAACATGAAGAAAAACATCGATCGAATTTCGGCCAGCTTTAATTTGAACGGAGATTAGGCCTCTTTTGCGATTCACACTCTCTCACATTTATGATAGGTAGTAACTAGTAGGTAATGAATTAGAACTACCAGTTATACGATATTATGTGAACATTATAATGAGTATTTTAGTTTGATACAACTTGATGAAAATGACATTGAAAGAAGACATCGGAATTAGAGGTGTGTCGGTACAGCTGTACCGGGACTGTGGAACCGAGTATCAGGTTGGAACGGTTCCACGCAGTGACAAAAACTCGACCCTTACCGGTCCAGTTCCACGGACTGATAAGATATCTTAAGATGGCTCTGGACCGGGAAGAGAATCTTTTCTATCGGTCCAGTTCCATCCTCACCAATCAGAATGATCTGATCAATCATCTCATCAATCTGATCATTCTGATTGGTAAGGATGGAACTGGACCGGTAAGGATGTAACCGGACCGATAAGATATCACAGAGAATGGTTCAATGGCTCTGGACCGGTAAGCATGGATCTTGTTCTCAGTTCTGTTCCATGTTGTACCTGGAAGCGCCCTTACTACTTCCATGGACTGAGAATGGTTCATGGAATGGCTCTTGAGCGGGAAGTTATTTCTGGACAGGTTAGCATGGAAGTTGTCTCCAGTTTTATTAATTTATTATTGTCATGTTAAGTTCTTAAACTGCAACGTCATAATTCTTTCCTTGAATTGTTTGGTAACTATTAGTTATAATAAATTGCCTCTTTTGTAACACTTGTTCAAATTCGAATTGTCAAGGAAAATGATGCTATTGTATTGCAAGTTGAGATCATAAGCATGGAAGAAGGACGATAGGGATTTGACTGCCTGCTTCATCCATGCCGTGTGATTGGGATTTGATCGCCTGTATCGGTAATGGAACTGTACTGGTAATTTGGAACGGTTACATCTTTGTCACCGTAACCGTTGGAACCGTTCCAGGGAAATGCCTGGACCGACACACCCCTAATCGGAATAATGAGATTGATCGTCCACGTCAGATGAATAACATACTGCTGTCGAACAACTGTAGAGGAGCGCTGGTGTGGTAGGTAGCTGATGCTCTTGGTGAAGTACCTAGTAGTAGCTCTTGTCATCTCCCCTTCTTTAGTGGAGAGATCATAGATTGAGCCTGCTTGGAGGATTGGCAGTCCTGGTAGATCTTCTTAGTTCAGCAGGACTTTGGTTTGCTGAAACTAGTGAGGAATGTGGTGTTTGTACACATTTTCTCAAGAACCATGAGTTTCTTCGGTAGCGCCTACCGTACTTATCCTCTATGATGTAGGATCTAGGCTGAGGTCCTCTCTGTACTATTGTAGCAGGCTGCCAATTTCTACGATCAACTCGGTATAATACGTTTTCTCCTTCTTTGTAATCCAGAGCTGCTGTCTGCCTCTGATTTGCATAGCAGTTGCTCTTCGCTCTAATAGCTTGCAGTTTGTTCGATACGTTTTCTATGATGTTTGGCTTGAGGTGTGATGAAGTATTTGGCAACAGAGTTCTCGTTCTACGGCTCATCAAGCGTTGGACTGGTGATCCCATTGAGCTCCTTGGTACATTTCTTTGATGTAGTAATGAGAGGTAAGGATTGGATCTCTCTTCATGGCATTTCTTCAGAAGGAGCTTGGCTTCTTGAACATACCGTTCGACCAGACCATTCGAACGAGGAAAGTGGGGACTTGAAACTCTGTGAGTAAAATACCACTCTCTTTCAAACTGTTGGAATTCGTAGGAAGTAAACTGTGTACCCCCATCAGACTGAAAGACCTCAGGTATGCCATGTACTGAGAACCACTTCTTTAACTCTTGGATCACAGTGTACGACGATGTATTTTTAACCTCAGTAAAATCATAGAATCCTGAGTACAAGTCTGCTATTATAAGGTAGTCTTTTCCAGATAAATGATAGAGATCGGATCCCACTACCATCCAAGGTCCTGTTGGTACTGACTGTTCAATTATTTCTTCATTTTGGTTATCCTTCCGAAATTTGTTACAAACGTTACATTTTTTTTTACAAATTCAGTGATTTCATTTGACAAGTTTGGCCAAAATACGTGTTCCCGTCCCACCTGGAGTGATGCTTGAATTCCTCTATGTCCCAAATGAACATGCTTCAGGATCAACGGGCGAAGTGGTTCAGGGATGAATAAACGGCTGCCTTTAAATACCAAACCTTCATGGACTGCTAGCTCGTCTTTGTATGCCCAGTGTTTTTGTACTACTTCTGGCAACACTGATTTTTGTTCTGGCCATCCTCGAAGTATTGTTTCCTTGAGTTGCACTAATTCTGGATCTTGATTCGTTAGGGCTTGAGCTTCCTCTACACGCGTTTTGGACATGGCTATAATGAGATCTACTGTGAAAGGGAGTTGCTCTTCGACAGTAGCTTCTTCATTATGGCAGTCTCGACTCAAAGTATCTGCAATGTGTAACTCTTTCCCTTTCTTGTACTCTATTTTTGGAAGGTATGGTATTATTTCCATAATAATTCTTTTGAGACGCGGAGGTGCTTCGTGGAGTGGTTTTTTGAATATTGATTCCAGAGGTTTGTGATCAGTCTCAATGGTCAAATTTTGTGATCCCCAAATATACTCGTGAAACTTGCGACAGGCTATGGATATTGCTAACGCTTCTTTCTCTAGCTGACTGTAAGCTTGCTGGGTCTTGGTTAAGGATTTTGACGAATATGCTACTGGTTGCGTTTCTTGCATTAAGACTGCTCCAACCGCAAAAGAACTGGCATCTACGGAGAGCTTGATGGGCAATTTGGGGTGGTACAACCGCAGAAGTGGTGGAGATACAAGAATTGTTTTCAGCTCTGCAAATGCTCTTTCTTGCTCTACATCCCAAACCCATGCAATATCTTTTGACAAAAGTTTCCGTAGTAGATTAGTTAAATTTGAGAAATTTTGAATAAATTTTCCTAAATACCCAAAAAATACTAAATGCCCAAAAATCGCTGTAGTTCAGTTGTGTTTTTTGGAGTTTTTAATTTATTTATTGCCTCAATTTTTTGAGGATCCGGGAGTAGACCATCACTAGTTAGAATGTGTCCTAGAAATTTGATTTCTGGCACTGCGAAAATACATTTGTCCTTATTTAATTTCAATCCAGATTTGTGGATAGCTGCTAGAACTTTATAGGTCCTGGCCTCCAAAATTTCTTTGCTAGGAGCATGTATCAATATGTCGTCCATTGAACATTCTACCCCTTCCAGATCTGCTAAAACAGAACTCATTGCCTGTTGGAATACCTCTGGTGCGGAGCAGATTCCAAAAGGAAGCCTTAGATAAGAGTATCGGCCCCATGGACTTGAGAAGGTCAGATATTTAGAACTTCGTTCTGATACTTTTATCTGCCAGAATCCTTTCCTGCAGTCTAGAAGAGTGAAGAATCTAGAACCACTATCCTTGCTGAAATTTCCTCTAACGTTTGCAATGGGTGATGTCGTCGTTGAATATTCTTATTTAGATCACTTGGGTCCAAACATATTCTCACCTTGTCCTTTAGTCGGACCACGACCATGGGCGAGACAGCCGGAGTAGGCTCAATTACCGGTTTGATTATCCCCAACTCTACCATTGAATCCAATTCCCGTTTGACGTCATCCCGAATGGCATACGGAACTCTTCTTGCTGGATATATTTTTAATGAAGGGTTCTCTATTAAGTCTATGTCGTATTCAAAGTTGCGTAGACAGCCTATCCCTTGGAAGATATTACAGTCATCGCTGGATATCTTGATTTCTTCAATTCGTCTAATGAAACCCAGTTTCTGGCAAGATTCGCGTCCGAGAATAGCTGGAAAATCTCCACTAACTACTATGAATTTGACATCATAGTGTTCATCTAGCTTAGTACTTATTTTTGTTGAACATTGTCCTAGTACGGGTAGCTTATCGTAGGTATATGATATTAGATGGTTGACTGAGGAGCTACTTATTTTGAGACCACTCTGGTCGGCTACTCTTTTATTGATAACATTGCATTGAGCACCCGTGTCTAATTTAAACAATACCCTATTATTTTTTGGCAGTACTAGAAGTTCTGTCCAGTCCTGTACGGGTGGCTTATTTTGTAAGGTATTGATGAAATATACCTGATCTGGAGATACAGCGAGAGAATCCACTTGCTCGTCATTACCCGTTTCTTCCGTCACAAGCGTCTTCACTCCTTTTTGTGCCTCTATATTCCTGGATCTTGAGCGACACATCGCCACCACATGTCCAAGCCTACCACATTTTCCGCATTTCCTCTGGTATGCTGGGCAAGACCTCCGTCCGTGGCGAGTACCACAGCGAGAACAGGAGAATGCTTCGTCGTCTGTAACTTGTTTATTAGCATTAGGATGTGACTGTGGTTTCGAAAGAGCATGTACAGTGGTATTTTTAATAGACATTTTTGCAATTTGAGACCGTATCTCCTCAGCAGATCTGCACAAACTTATAGTCTTGTCTAAGGTAAGGTCGTCTGCTTCAAAAAGTTTTTGTCTGGTATCGTCACTAAAGACACCACACACTAGCCTGTCACGAACTAATACGTCCTTAATTTTGGCATAATCGCATTTATTTGCTTGATTTTGAACTTTCGTCAAAAAATCGTTGAATGTTTCCCCAGATTATTGATTTAGTTTATTGAAAAGGAAACGTTCGTAAATTATATTTGATTTTTTTACAAAATAATCGGTGAACTTTTGCTTAATTAACTGTAAATCTGAAAATTCTTCTTCCTCCTCGTCGACACCAAACGAATCATAAATATTTAACGCATCTTCGCCAATTGAAGTCATGAAAATAGCAACCTGTTTTTCTGAACTTTTCTTATATAAGTTGGTGGCTATGGCGAACCGATCGAAGTGCTTGAGCCATTGCTTCCACCTCAATGCCATGTTACTGTCATTGTTAATAAGCAACGGTTTAGGAGGTTTTAGGCTTACCGCACGATCGTCGAACTGGCCTCGTTCATCTTCTGACCCATCAGGCGAATCCTGCTTCTTTTTCTTCCCCTTTATCTTCGGCACCATCTCACATTTATGATAGGTAGTAACTAGTAGGTAATGAATTAGAACTACCAGTTATACGATATTATGTGAACATTATAATGAGTATTTTAGTTTGATACAACTTGATGAAAATGACATTGAAAGAAGACATCGGAATAATGAGATTGATCGTCCACGTCAGATGAATAACATACTGCTGTCGAACAACTGTAGAGGAGCGCTGGTGTGGTAGGTAGCTGATGCTCTTGGTGAAGTACCTAGTAGTAGCTCTTGTCACACTCGTGTTTCTGATTTATCGTACGTCCAAACTTTAAATTCTCGTAGTGAGCGAACGGTTTGTCCTACAGAGCTCCGGGTGGTCTCAAAATTCTAAAAATTCTATAGAATCTTAAATTGAAGGAAAAACAATACCTTTATATCAAAATTTTTCCAGTTAGGGCGTTTTCAAAATTTCAAAATTGATTTTGGAACCCTTAGAAGTGACCTACATCAACCAAAAGCTTCGGGGCACAACTAGACCCCAAATGGAGCCTACCTACCAAATTTCATCAAAATCGGTCAATGCTAAGTGGCAAAAGTGCCGCGTACTGTGTACGGCGTACGGCCAAATTTTTATTCGATTTTTGGATTCTACGTACCTTGAAACGTAAACCATCAAATTTTGAGGGGGTGTTAAAATTTTTTTTTAACACCCCCACATTTTTTTAACTCCCCCACATTTTTTTTAAAACCAAAACATTTATATTAGATTTTCGGATTCTTCATTCCTTGAAACGTAAACCATCAAATTGTGAGGGCGAGATAAGTTTATTTTTCAAGCTCGATTCCGAAAATGTACTGATTGTTGAAAATTATGCGTCCTCCTTCTTTTGGGTGATTTGAAGTGTCAAAAGCGAGAGGTCGGTCATTGGCAAAGGCGAGGAGGCCTAGTTTTCCTAGAAAAGGATTACCGAGTGAGATTTTCACCTTCTAACCGCCACTGCGCATGCGCCAAGCCATCCCACAACACCCCCGACCGCCAGAGTTGCCAACCCTCGGTAAATTTCGCAAGCAAGCAGTAATCACGTACAAAAATAATCAATAATACCTACCCTAAGAAAAGATTTAAAAAAATCATTGCAAGCATATTTTGTCAATTAAAAAAAATCTTGTAATTTGTATTTTTTTTCTACTCGGAAAACGTTGAATTCAATTTTGAAAAGTTACGTAATGTACATTTACCTTCACGCTCAAGAAGATTGGTACGGTACGGGTACGCAATGGTGGTTCTAGGGTAAAGTAGGTAATGAATGGAGTTGGCAACTCTGACAATGACTGGATGAACTGAAAAAAAAACTGACATCCTCTAGTCAACGTTCTTGTAACGGCGGGTTGTGTTTTTAAGTTGTGATGTGGTTGCAGAGTCAGCAAACTCAACAATAGTGCGAATATTGATAATTAGGCCGCCGAAAATCGCGTTGTGAAGGGCATTTCGACAAATCGTGATCGCGAGTTTTGTGATCAGTGAAAGTGATAAGTGAATAACAAAGGCGAATACCACCAAGCTTTCATGGTTCCATCGAATAACAGGTAGGTAGATCCAGTCGACGTATGTTTGCCATTCTTCCGTGAAAAGTCGTGATATAACCTTCATTTCGGGTTGTATTGAGTGTCCTTTTCTGATTTTCGGATTCACCTGACCTACCAAAATTGTGTTTTTCAACTGACTTGAATCGGTCCAACCACTTGTCGGCCATTCGCCTACAGGCCTACTCTCTCCCCCATGAAGCTTGCTTGATGGCAAATTCCGAAAACAGAGGCAAATACGGTTTCATCCCTCCTCCCCTGTTATTTAGGAAAATTTCACCGTTTCGCTTCCTCATTATCCAAAACACCGAAGCTTGCATTCATGTGCTGGACATAAAAATTTGGGTTCCCTAACACCAAATTTCCTTTTGCATTGAGCGTTTTAGATCTTCTTGAGAAACCTTACCTAGTTATTGAAGGGACCATTCCACACAAAAAATCGTGTTTTTAAATAATTTCATTTTAAACTAAATAATATCAAGAACATACCAACTGTAAAATTTCAGAATTTTTTTTATAACTGTAAGTCGTACCTACCTACTTACTACTAGGTACTTGTGCAACTTATTAACCGGCAAAGGACAACCACAATAAACACGCAAATTATGATAATTTTGATTAACCCTTAATATCCTGAAGTATCTTTTTGGAAGCCCGATTCTTATTATGCAAACGTTTATCCACTTTCAAGCCAAAACTGGTAGCCGTTGGATGTCTTGATAATCCAACTATCGATTGTGTAAAAAAACGTAGCAGTATAAACATAATATCTCAAAGAAAAAAAAAATTCTCGAGTTGACGGTCTGCAATATGGCCTTCGAAGTACCTTCTATCAATTCTCACCTTGTAGGGTATTAGTTGGGTTTCCTCGTCAGAGAACCATTGTCTGAGGCAGCACAGATCCATCCATGAAGTGAACTTTCTCCACCTCAGTTTGGTTCTGTACATTATGAGAAATAACTTACACCTACATCCCACAAAGGATTTTTCCAAGTTTCTTCTACTCCAACAAAATTGTGTTTATAGACTTCTGCAGACCCAGATAGCGCTAGTGCGGCTTTAGGAAAGATCAATCTTGAGCTGAAAGACTGTAATAGGGCCTTTAAGAAACCAAACCAGCCTGCCTTGTAGTGTGCAAGGCAGGCTGTTTTGAATGCAGCTATGCTCCTGCACTAATTGCAAAAACGCTGCAAATCATTGCTGAAAGGTTTATTATTTTCTGTATAGATCACCCTTCTGTATAGATCACTGGTTCTCCATCAATAGCACCTACCACCATCTTTTTTTTTTTTTTTTTTTTATTATTATTAGGAATGCCTGCTCCCATTGCTGACTACTGTAGTCAGGCAATGTACCACCATCTGTATTCTCCCTTGACCTTCCCTCTCAAATTTCAGCTTCCTGCGTTCAATAGGATTGAAAATGACTTCGGAGCTCACTCAGCTGATCAGTGATCTGAGGAGTGAAGAAGATCTCCTCGAATGCTGGAGACGCCTGGTAGAGCACTTCCATTCAATAGGATTGAAAATGGCTTCGGAGCTCACTCAGCTGATCAGTGATCTGAGGAGTGAAGAAGATCTCCTCGAATGCTGGAGACGCCTGGAAGAGCACTTCCATTCAATAGGATTGAAAATGGCTTCGGAGCTCACTCAGCTGATCAGTGATCTGAGGAGTGAAGAAGATCTCCTCGAATGCTGGAGACGCCTGGAAGAGCACTTTCATTCAATAGGATTGAAAATGGCTTCGGAGCTCACTCAGCTGATCAGTGATCTGAAGAATGAAGAAGCTTTTGAGTAATGATTTGCAGCGTTTTTTACCCACCAACATTTTTTTTACCTACCAACTTTTTTTTACCTACCAGCTAGGTACTACCTTCCACACCATACTGGCTTCACACCTTACAATCAAGTTTATTAGAAAGAACTAAACGCTTCACACTCGATTGGAAAAACTCGGCGCTTTGCGCCTCGGTGGGGGGCTCCGCCCCCCTGCACCCCCGGTTTATTTCTTTTTCCATACTCTGTATGAAATCATAGGAACACAGAATGTGTTTTTGCGATGCTAGTCATCCGTTAAATAAAAAACAACAATAATAAATGTGGAGTCTTTGGCAATAATAAAATAAATAATTGTTAGACATTTAATTTGGTCTAAAACCCTATAAACGTTATATAAATAAATATGTAACTACAAGAAAAGTACTATATAAATTGAGAGCTTTCCAACGAATGGTGAACAATTTCTGTGCAATGAACACTGCGGGAGTTCTATTACCTTACCAACGGCTTGGTTGCACGTGAAAATCATTATAAAAGGCGCGTAACGGTTTTTTCTGTCGCTTTTTCGTGACGATTTTTTTTCGGTAGGTCATCGCAAAAACACATTCTGTGTTAATAGAAAGCTTCATATGGAAATTTGATTACTGGTTACGCAGAAGGCAAAACTGTATACAAATCGAAGAAATGAACAGCGATCGCATTTTAGTCCGATAAAATTTGAATGGAGATTAGACCTCTTTTGCGATTCACACTCATGATTCTGTTTTATCGAAGGAAAACCTTCAAGTGCTCGTAGGGACCGAACGGTTCGTCCTACAGAGCTCCGGGTGGTCTCAAAAATTTTAAAAAATTCTGTTCTATTTAAAATTGGTGAAAAAACGATACCTTTATTTAGAGAGTTTTCTAGCTAGGGCACTCTTGAAAATTTCAACCCTTAATTTTCACCCCTTAGAAGTGACCTACATCAACCAAAAGCTTCGCGGCACAACTAGACCCCAAATGGAGCCCATATACCAAATCGGTCCAGTGTTGCTAAGAAAAGTGCCGCGGACGGCGGACGGACATTGCAAATTTGGATTCTACGCACCTTGAAACGTAAAGTGACAAAGTTTGAGGGGGGGTTATAAAAATTTTTTGCGATACGATCACATAGGTTTATTATTAGAAATAATAAACCAATTATTCAATTTTCGGTTTCTACGTACTTTAGAACGTTAACCAAACAATTTGGGGGGGGAGGGGGTTAAAATTTGTTAGGTACTTTGGCACATGAATATATTATGAAATTTATTGATGTTGTTTTTGCACCAATCACTGGTTAAAACTCAACAACAACAACATAACCAGACCAAGCAGCCATAATGTAGATGTTCCAAGCGGGTGAGTTCACTGTCAAATTTTGATGTGGATGTCAGTTGAATTTTGAATTTACTAATTTGAAATTTAAATGAATATACCTAACTGCTGAAGGTTATATAGGGGCATTAGGGCACCGTCCTCTAATCCTAAGGATCGCACTCTTCTTCTGCTTCCGCGAAGTCTCATCAACAGTTCTCGGACCACTGTGAATATTATGAAATTGTACAAGAAGAGTGTTTATGCTGTTGAAAATATTGAGTAACATTCAATTCACGTTAGAGCTAACACACGATGTAACTTGATTGATATGCAAAAGTATGCAAATAGGAGTTCACCTACGGAAGTGCTGATGGAGATTAAAATGTAAATTGAAGGCCATCAGTCTTAATGCATCAGCCAAAGGGTGAGTGGATGTCGCGTAGAAAAGAATGCCTCACTCAAAGACCCTTCGTGAAGGGTCCATATGGCCTCAATGAGGGAGGCTGAGCAAACAGACTAACATTAACACATGTTGAGAGGCAACATGAACCAACTGGTTTGGCTTACCACCAATTAATATATTGGGTGTTCTCACCTTAAATCACGCTCCAGGCGGTCTTGTCAGGATTTCCGTCCAATTTGTCCTCAGTCCTTTGAAAGAGAAGAAAGATGGGCGTTTGGAAGATGTATCTCAGAAAAATATACGGGCTTCTCGGTAAACAAGGTTCTAGTTGAACCGGTTTGTTTTAAAGGACGTAAGTCCTTGCAACCAACTTTCGGGAAATCAAAAAAAATCCTGTAGGCCGCTATTGATTAACTTGTAAAAGAAAAACATTTTTTCCTGTATCACTAATCGATTTGACACATTTTACGTATTTTTCCAGATTCCTTTGCTCCACCTAGGAGTTCCAAATTTACCCTTAACAAAATCGTTTACTATCTCACTTTTTATGAATTGCAAGCTTTCAGAAATCAGATAAATACTCCATTTATCATTGGCAGCCACAGGGAGCTATTAAATAATGGAACGCAATACCTATAGAAATGACCATCTACATGCCAACCCGCAAAATTCCTAAAAATCCTCCCTTCCTAGAATTTCCTTGAAAAAAGTAGACGTAAATGGCTGTTAAAAAAAGGCTAGTGGAAAGAGATTTACATTTTCTGTTGAAGCTACAAACAATAGATGATATACAACCGGAAACTACTATCTGTGATTCAATGTTAGTTAAAACTGGATGGATCTAGTGCATTGGTTGCAATGATACAAATTTTGCAGAATTTGTTCCTGAGTCCACATTTTTTCTCTGACTATCTCAGATTTTGACATGGATATTATGTCTTTTGGCTAGGGGTCGAGGAATTTTTCGCGACTTTTTTTGCCACAAAAAATGCAACGCGGATACCAGTAAACAAAATCATAGCTACATATCGGTAGCTATGAAGCAAGGTTCTCTAAAATACTGCATTATATTACGTGCGATCGGAGTTTTTTTTCAGAGAAAAAATTAATTAATTTTCAAATTACACCTACAACAATGAACATATCCATGATCTATTGTTTTCTCTTCTAAGGGAGATTTTCTGACCAGTCATTCCCACTGGCTTTTCCCGGGTCAACAGATTTTCCATGTCAGTACGGCTGTGCGACTCCTGGGCATCCAGAAGTGAGTCTGGCTGCTCCACTTTCACCCGATTTCCACGGATCCTCCTTATCTCGAGATTAGTCCTGAGAACAGGACCTCCCTCAGCCGTGATCGTATGGTTAGTACTTGGCGTTGTGGCCGCAACAACCCAGGGTCGAATCCTGGTCACGGATGGTTCTGTTTTTGTTGGAATAGGTACTTGTTTTTTTTTTTATTAACTAATTAATTTGGTGTGTTAATGAGTTAATCCAGCTAGAGCCCTCATCCACTGTTGGCGTCTTCTAGCTAGAATTTGACAAGAAATCCTATACCTATCCTCAGAAATCTGACAACATTCTTTCGAGTCAAACAGAAAACTGCGTAAATCGTCACTAAATGGTTTATTCCTTTACAAAATAGTTGTCTTCAGCGAAATTGTGGTAAAATTGGTTATACATGTACAGCCAAAAAGCAGTACATTAATCAGAAGTTTTCATTAGCCAAATTAATAGTCTGTGGCAGTAACCCTAAAACGCTTTCTTCAGGGTATCGCCTTCACAACCAAGATGCGCATACAGTATTTTAGCTGTTACATTATGTAAAACGTTGTGTTCACCTCGCCCTTCAGTTTTGAATACATAATTTAATATTATAGCAGGTGTAATTGATATGAGGGGGACGCCAGGATACCACGCGACGTCGCAACAGAGACGCCCTCTGAGAATTCGTGATGGATCGACGCAATTTACTCTTCTTGAATGAAAATGAGTGAGGTAACGCAGGATTGTGAATAATTGAAGTTGAAAGTAGGTGGAAAGTATCATCCTGTCGTAGCGGGCGACACTCGAAGGATTGATGAGTTTTCGAGTGGCAATGGTTCTCTTAATGCTGGCAATAACTGTACAGGATAAGTCCTTTCTAAAAGATGTGAACCTTTACAGTATTTTTAAACCTTTTTTTTCCATTATTGGCTTCGAAAACAGGTTCAGACAGCTGCTTTAAACCTACATACTATTGTTTTAGAATATTGAATGTACATGAGTGCTTCAAACTACTTATAAAACACGAACTACTACTTCTATTTATGAGCTTCAAACTACTTATTAAACACTAACTACTACTTCTACTTATGTTCCTAAACTGGAAACTGTTCTGTTCTGAGGGGGAAGCTGGTTTTACCGATTTTAGGCAGGTTTTTCGTGTTTGTGTGACCACTCCTTAGTCTACAAATCGTTTTGCGAAATTTCCAAGATTTGTCTTCGGAGATGGTATCAAACCATCTTCATATTCGATCCGAAGAAATAGGGAGTTGTGGTTGCCTTCATTAGGAAATTTGATTACTGGTTGCTAAGGACGTAAAACTGAATGAATGGATGAGTTTTTCACACTCGTGTTTCTGATTTATCGTAAGTCCAACCCTTAAGTTCTCATGAGGAGCAAACGGTCGATCCTTCAGAGCTCTGGATGGTTTCATTCGATTCTAAAAATTCAATAGTATTTTAAATTGATGAAAATACAATACCTTGATATCAAAACTTTGGAGCTTGGGCTGAAATTTCACCCCTTATTTTTCACCCCTTAGATGATTGACATCTACCAACAGCTTAGCGGCACAACTAGAATGGAGCCCATATAACAAATATCATCAAAATTGGTCCATGGTAGTAGCTAAGGAAAGTGTCGCAAACGGCGGAAGGATGGCAAAATTGTTATTCGATTTTTGGATTTTACGTACCTTGAAACGGGAATAAATTTTGAGAGGGGGTTCAATTTTTTTCTTGGTCGATTCCAAATTGAACATTTCAAGAAGTGAGGTTGTTTCACTGAAATGTGAACAATCCGAAGAAGGAAAACAATCAGAAAAATGAGTTTTTTGGCGATTCAAATTAGGTCTTGCTCCTTTTCTGCTAGCAATGCATTTTGACGAAATTGTATTGTGTATTTGTATTGCTTACAGGTAAAAAAATTGTATACCCATTGTTTTCAATTCATTCCACAATATTAGTGAATCCATTTTTTGATAACACATGATTTTGGGAGTTAAGTTTGAATTGAAAATAATAAATTTATGTATTTCGCAAGTGAATCTAGAAGGTTTTTGACATTTTCATGTCTTTGGTTTGGCATATGGACTGAAAAATCGTCTCGAACAGTTTGCTCACGCGACCAATAAACAAAATAGACTCACTGTGTTGCGTAGAGAACAATCAACTGTTTTCTTACTTCACTACCTTGTTTTATAGTGGTTGACATGAAAATGCCCCATGTAATGTGTTGCAGACTCGTATGCAAGCATTTCCATCTTGACTGGTGAAGTTTCATAATTTCGAATCGAGTGTGAAGCGTTTAGTTCTTTCCAATAAACTTGATTGTGAAGGTGTGATGCAGTATGGTGTGGTAGGTATTACCTACCAATAGTTGGTAGGTAAAAAAAAGTTGGTAGGTAAAAAAAAGTTGGTAGGTAAAAAAAATGTTGGTAGGTAAAAAACGCTGCAAATTATTGCTCAAAGGTTTTTTTTATCTCTAGAATTTCATCTATTAAATTAAATTTTGTGGTGATATTCGGACAATTATTGAACACGCCTATTACTGAAATGGAGTTGAGGAATGGAAGAGTTGTTCCCGTCAGGGAAGATCCGGCTCGCCGGAACTCTGTTAGAGAGGAAGTGATGAGGGAGTCCAACTCCTCTGTGCACAGTGCGTCTTCTAGGGAAGTAAACGAAATTGAGGATCTAGAGAGGAGGATAAAACAATTACAGTGTGAAGTGTGGAGGAGACGAAGTGAGTTAGGAAATGAAGGTGTCGCGGATAACAGTGGTTATTCAATCTTATCTGAGGAAGGAGCGAATCAAGTTGAAGACTTCTTGAGCTGCCCGAGCACACCTGCATACCCCACTCCAGCGCCACGTAGAAGCTACATCGATATTGGTAAACAGACCAACCACATCAAATTAAGCAAATTTGGCATTCGCAGGCGCGCGAATGTCGCTAATTTTAAAAACCAAATCGTATGAATTTTGAACAGTATTACGGCGCCGAAAATTGATCTTATTTCTAAACAAAGAATTTCACTTCTTGGCTAATTTGTAAGCGGGATCACCAATATAAGACACAACTGATCTCATCGGTGCCCCTACTTTATGAATTTTTGAAAGACATGATAACTTAGGAGCATGTGGTTCATTTTTACAAGGCTTGGTTTGTATATACGTTTAAGAATATTTTCTGAGCTGTTTACTACTCTACGGATTAATTTCTGATAGTTCACCTAGGATAGATTTCTGATAGTTAGCCGTTGGATCTGATTGGAGAGCTATGCAATTATTGTCATTTAAGAATTTAAGAGTTTTGTTAATATAACCTTGCTTAGTTAGATTAACAGTTATTAGAATAACAGTTACTGTTGTATTACCTTTATTTGATTTAAGAGCTACAATCTTCTTGTTGTTGAACTTCTTCTTCAAGTTGGCTGCAAGTCAACTTGCAGCCAGTCTGGCGGGATCTTGGGCGCCTTCTTCATTTCCTCAGCGCACAACGCCTTCGTCACGTAGGGTCCATCGGAAGCTTCAATGGGGGAAGCTAGGTCCCGTGATGATGGTACCCCGAGTGAGACGATGGGGTTGTGCTTCAGTCCCTTCTCAAGAAGGGATACTTCTGCCGATGAAAAGGTGACATTCGACGGGTTCTCCACTTTCTTGAAGAAGGTCCTTGACGGAAGTAAGGCCAGGGAAGTTGGCTTTTGGTTCTTCCGGAGTTCGCCAAGCTTGCGAAGTAGACAGGCTTTCTTCTTCAGTCCCTTCTGCCAGGCGACGTCGATGGCATGTCGATTGATAAGGTCCCATTCCTTGGCATCGTATGAGACGGAGAGTTCTTGAAACATAAAATACATCTTCTTCCTGGCAGAATCTCGGACACCGTACCAATGGTGGAGCTCACTCTTAACGAGCTTGAGCTGAGCCTCCTTGATAATACGGGTCGCAGCACTTGAAGAATGCTTGCACTGTATATGAACGTAATTTGGAATGAGTTTATTGGATATGCATTGCTGATTGAACCAAATGTTCCTCTCTGCAATAGATATACGTACCTTCAGTTTGATCAACCAACTCGCGATTTCTGCTCGACTTGCAGTACTGATACGAATAAAATCATTCGCGATGAGATTGTGGAAAACCTTCTTGAGATTGTGGAAATCTCCTTTCACTTATCTGCTTCAATCTGATTGGGTATGACTTTCACTTTTTCGACCAATGGGATTCAACTCCCTTTCACTTGTGACTATTAATTTATTTTGTGACTATTTTTTTTTTTTTTTTGTTATCTCTGTGATGTACCTACCTTCAGTTATTGTTTGTTACTGATGATGACCTAACCGTAGAAATCGATTTAACTTGTAACTCATTATTTTCGGAGCTCTACTCAACTCCGTTTTTATTAAAATGTTTTCCACAATCTCATCGCGAGTGATTTTATTGGTAGACTCACAAAAAATAGGGTAGTTGTATACTCAATTCATAAACAGCGTTTCCCTAGGTTTTCAGGCCCCAGAACTTCCCCCAACAAAAGAAGTTAACAGTTTTTTGTCACGGCCTCCCCCGTGACGCGGAAGATTCAGGGAGAAATATAAGGCAAAAACCTGTCTGTAAGAGAACCAAAGGGTGAAAACCACGACTCAGCCCCTTGCTGGTCCTTGTCTCGGTTATTGTTGAAGTTTTGGATCTTTTGTCGAGAACTCTCCGGGTCATATTGGCGAGCGTTCAACCGCAATACGACTGTGCGACACGCTATTCCCGAGTCCATTTTCTGGGTGACGACACTTGATCTTCTTTTCCCTCCAGTTATTTCGTTATCAGAGGTGATGGTTTGTCTTGGTTCTCAGTTAACTGGCTTCAGTTCTGTAATGTGTGGTATTACCCTCGATACCAAAGGGAGTGGAGGAAAATAAAGAAATAAATGTAAATTCCACCAGGATACGCAGTGTATTTAGCGATACAAATAAATTAATGTGTCCTCGATAATATTTAAATAGCATGTAACTATTATGATAAAATTGACGAAGTGGAAGAGGGGAGAATGTAGAAACATGTACGTATGTCTTACACTATATTATAGTGTATATAAGAGCTAGATTTTGAGAATATGTCTTAATAATGATTATTTTACTATGTGAGTTAATATTGGTACTTTTTTAAACATTGGACAGTACTAAAACTTGGAGGGTGAATAAGGGAGTTTGGCTATCGGTACCAGGAAATCCAACAGTACCGTTGAAATCGGGCAAGAAAAAAGTTGGTCACCGTAGGAAAGCATAGGAAAGCAAATGGAGCATGTTTTAAATTCATGAGGGCCTGAAAAACTGAAATTGATAAATTTTCAAGTTTGAGGTAGAAATACTCTCCTAACGGACAGTGAAGTGTTGAGTTTGAGTTTTCTGGAGTGGTCAAGACCTCATCATATGGGAAATGCAACGCTCTTTTCACATGTGTCATCAGGTTTGAATTTGCATGGAAGATCAGGGAAATGAGACATTTTAGAACAAAAGAGACTGACGCACACACAAAAACGTGAAAAAAGTTGAACTTTATGGAGCTCAGCCAGATGGTTAAGAGGGCCAGTCAGATCTTAGTGGGACCCTGCCGAATTAAAAAGATTTGATACGAGGAAATGAGAAGAAACTACCCGGAGATGGGTCCATTTCAGTCACCCCAGAGGGGTTCCCGTGATGACGACAGCATGTTGCTTCGTTTTCGTAGTAACCAGTCAAAAGAATCTCGTATTGTAGGAATTGTAACGTAAAGTAGTTTTAATCGATTTTCAACGAATACTGACAGTTTTTGTTTTCCTGCCCGGGTAATACTAGAACGGAACATTGAACTCTGTTAATCTATGGCATCCACAAATCCTTAGTAAATTATATACCTCAAAGGAAGTATGATTTAGACTCTATGAGATTCCGGTTTTCGTAAATCCAAATTAATAAGAAACTAAATTTAAAATCTCACTTCCATAAATATTTCTCATCAATCTTTAAGCCAAAATACAGTAAAATCCGGAAATTAATTGGGAGCTTTGGGGCTATCTCAAGCAGATGATGGATTAGTTTCCGTGTAATCATTCAATCTTGGCTCATTTTCTGACGAGTCAGATTTGGATGAAAAATGGATGAAAATGGAGGTGGATGGAGGTGGACGGAGCTGTGCATGGAAAGAGACGAGTTGTAGGGAGAAACCCCTGCAATTAACCACGACCGCTATAGGCAGGTAATCAACTGTACACGTCGAGAGGGCAGTTAGCGAGTGAAAACAGAAATGACCGAAACGCGGAAATAAATCAATATGACCCCCTTGAAGGGAGGGGAAGGCGATTTCATAGCGGTGTGCATCAAACTGGGAAATGGTTGGTGCGGAAGTCTGGCCGGCTCACCGTTCAGTGACTGAACTTCAGTCATCTATGCAGGGTTTCCACCACACCAAACCAAAATTTCCCACAGCCCATCCTAAAATTTCCCACGATTTCCCACAGACAAGTAAAAAATTCCCTCCTAATTTCCCATAGCCCTTGATGAATTTTTCCTACCTTTCACTGGACTAAAGAGTCTAAATTTAGACTCTTTACACTGGACAAATGATTTTCCATGATATATTTTTTCTTTATTCAATTATCCTCATATTTGAAAAAGAGACTCACTGTTTACAATAACATTGACTAACGAGAATAACATGATGACGAGACGACCTTTGTCTCGAACTCGAAGCTTCTTGTGGGTTGCTATCGCTGTACCCCCCGGAATTGTACCCCCCGAGCATTGAGCCCCCGTCATTGTTCCCCCGGAGTGGAATCGATTTGGGAAGGTTTTACTGTACCCCCCGAGCATTGAGCCCCCGATCATTCTACCCCTGAGCTCCTTATCAGTTGGATACTATAACGCACTTCCATACAACCACCCGGCAATGTACCCCACCTCATTGGTGTCGCAATCAATGTTAGTGCTTCGATTCTTGAATCTCAATAATCGATTCTCTATAAATTGATGTATGATTCACATTTACGCAAATTAATCCGTAATTACCTATAATAAATTGTATTATTCCAATTCGAAATGAAACCTTTCTTGAAATGGTGGATATTAAATATTGTAATTATTTTAATTTTAAAAAAGTAATTTTTTTTGTAATGAATATTCTTTCAAACAAGTTAAACTTTCAAAAATGAAGTTCTATCCACATTTAAAGGTAGATTACGACGAGACTTATCTTGATAAATACGAGATGAAAAATTATCAAAAAGATAGAATCAAAATTCAAGCACTCTAATCTCAAAGGAAAATTGTTTATAAGGGAAAAAGAATGAACGATTGTTTATGGATGTTTAGTAACTTGATATTCATGAATTCATGAATCCACACAACGCTGTAATTGGCGGTAAATTCAAATTTTGTTCTTAGTTTACCATAAATATTGGGCTTGAGCATTGTAACGTGAATCCACATTATACTTGGTACTTGATGGACATTTTACTGGGGTGGAGATATGAATAAGTATTGTATGTAAAAATCTGTTGGTCAGGTTTTATTTCACTAAGTACTTACCTGCACAAAAATCATCAGCCTTAACTGTGACCTACATTTTTGTACCAACGTTTTAAAGCAATTAGGTAAACTGAACAAATCCAAACTACTTGAGATGGTTTTCCCTACGTTTGTTAAAAATCGAATTTAAAAGAGAAAATAAAAATCTGATTCCAAAATACTGCCGTTCAAAGGAGAAAAGCAGTAACTCGATTTTTTCACATTTTCAGCTCAATCTCCACCTTTTGGTAGGTTTTTCAATGGTGAAAAACAGTCTCCTATGAAAATTTAAGAAGTTATTACCATTAGTAGGTAGACTGCCTTCTAATAATAATGGGTGGTACATGGGTAAAAGACAGTTTGCCTTGAGCAATCCAAAAAACAGCAATACGGTCTCTTTAACTGAAACAAGGTGGTTTTCCGTTGCTTTTATCAGGCAATCGGAAGAGAAGTACTTAGGTACAACAGTTTGGTTGATAGAATTGTGTTTCCCCATTGTCAGCTACCTCTTACTGCTAGCTCGGATACTGCTCTCGAAGCGCTGTTTTTCACCATTGGATTGATCACAGATCCGGCCCCAAATGTCGCCCAAAAAACTGTTTTCTTCCGTTGCATCTGGTGAACATTTTGAAATGCCAGCTTTCGTCGTTTTCTCGTCATAATATGTTGAGTTTTAAATATATAACAGCGAATATATGGTTCGTAAAACATGTTATGAGGTGCGAAAATGGTCGTTGCGAGCAAAAAACTAAAAGTGATGAAAATAGTGTTCATCGAAGCGAGAGAATTTGCGTCCAACGGAGGTTGACATGTGGTGACAGCGTTGTTGAGAATCAGTACCTAATGAGTTCCCCGCAGAGATTTTCCCAATTAAAGAGCCAGGTAAGTAAACCTACGTTTGATGAAATATATCATGAACAGTGTATGCATCACTTGTTTGAAATCCCACTCATCACCAAGCTCTTTATGTACCTACCTAGGTACCTATTTGGGCGGGGTGGTCATAATGACAAAAGTATCTATCTGACATAAATCGATGTTCACTATAGGGTTAAGTAACTATCAAGGTTACAGATTTTTTCGCACTGTGCCTGTTTCATATAGGTACCAGGGTTTCCACCACACCAAACCAAAATTTCCCACAGCCCATCCTAAAATTTCCCACAGACAAGTAAAAAATTCCCTCCTAATTTCCCATAGCCCTTGATGAATTTTCCCTACCTTTCACTGGACTAAAGAGTCTAAATTTAGACTCTTTACACTGGACAAATGATTTTCCATGATGTATTTTTTCTTTTCACTTCGAAGACCTAGTCAATTATCCTCATATTTGAAATGCTCTGATACAGGATGCCTCCTCTCAAGAAAAACACAGTTTTCGAAAAAAGAAAATATAATCGGTTTATTTAAACCAACTCAAATACTTTTAAACTTTCATTAACATGAACAACAATAAACAGTACAATAAACTATAGCAATAAAATAAAATGTAGCATCAGTAAGCTTATCAGTAAGGTTATCAACGAATGTCATGACGAGACGACCTTTGTCTCGAACTCCAAGCTTCTTGTTACTGGTAAGCACGTTGTTGTTGTTCATCTTTACTTCTGCCTTGACCAAGCGTGATCATGCGTCAGCTTTGTATTGTAGTTTGTTGGTCAAAAACATGTAGGTAGTAAAAAAAATATGTAGGATACGTGAGGTATTGGTACGACCCTAGATTATATCATTGTACAAAAAAGCGTGATAAAATGAAAGAATCGGTCAAAAATATTGACTGTGGGAATTTTTTCCCACAGAAAAAAGTTTCCCTTTTTCCCTCGGACCCCCGGAATTTCCCACAAAAGGGAAAAATTCCCACGAAGTGGAAACACTGCATCTATGTCTCGCTTCTTCCAGCTGGGCAGCAGGGTGTTGGCGATACTGGAGTTGTAATAAGTGATTTTATTTCATCATTCAGTAGATAGGTACAAGACACTGTACAGTATAGAGGGTTCAAGCAGCGAAAATCCCAAGCAGCAAATGAGTCGTGTCCTACACTCTCGTCACACGAGAGCTCCTACTCCTAATATGATGAGAGCCATCTTTGTCATCTACTTCTTTACATATTGTGATGGAACCTTCATTTGTTGACATTGTTGTCTCTTCAAAAATATGGTTGTTACGTTCTAGGTTTTGTTAAGGATAGTTTGTTGAAAAACACACTTTCTATTTTCCCGTTAAACCTTGGGTTTTCCTGTACAATGTATACTCCCCGCATGTACCTTAAGTGTCAATCCCAGTAGCATTCTTCAAACATGATACATATCGATCGTATACCTGCAAAACCTCGTATGTTCCAAAATGAAAATTTTACAGGAGCCGAAAAAAACCTCATGAAAACGACTCGCGTCGCCCACTGTCCTTCAGAAAACTTCATTGTATTTCAGAAAATTTTGATAAGATTCTCATGTTCCCGTAATAAAAAGTCAATTTATGGTTCAAACAGGCGTTTCATCAAGGTTTTTGGACATAAAATAATTTTTTCATGAACTTATCTAGACTTACGAAGATTTATCCACGGGGGAAAGCTTTTATGGCAATGTTAGTACCACAATCACATTGAGATGACATCAACTGAAGTATACAAACAATTAGTACCTATCAAATTATTTATACAATTTTAGTATCTTCTGTTAAAAACTCATATAACATATCTGTACCCGTATAAAATCATTAAAACTTCGACGATTTGTTGGTTTACGTTTCAAAGTACCCGTAGAATCCAAAAATCGAATAAAAATGTTGCCGTTCGTCCGCCGTTCGCGGCACTTTCCTTAGTTTCGATTTTGATGAAATTTGGCTCCATTTGGGGTCTAGTTGTGCCCCGAAGCGTTTGGTTGATGTAAGTCACTTATAAGGGTTGGAAAATGCTGGTTGACATTTTCAAACTGTCCTAGCTCAAAAAATTTTGACATTAAGGTGTGGTTTTTTCTTCAATTTAAAATACTAGTGAATTTTTAGAGACCACGTTGAGCTATGTAGGACAAACCGTTCGCTCCCTACGAGAATTTAAAGGTCGGACGCGATACATCAGAAACACGAATGTGAATAGCAAAAGAAGCCTAATCTCTTTTCAAATTGTATCTGACCAAAATGCGATCGCTGTTCGTTGCTTTGAGTTGTACTAAGTTTCGCGTCCTTAGCAACCAGTATTAAAATTTTCTAATGAAGTCATCCACAACTCCTCATTTCTTCTCTTTGAATGTGAAGGTAAAATATGGTTGTTAGTGTAACAACCTCCAGGTCTCAATATTAGTACAAGAAACTAGTAGATTGTCAGAATACGAATGAATTATATTTTATGGGAACTTTCCATAAGTATACACAAATGCCATGTGGTTGGCAACCACTATAATAATAAATGAGGATCCAACAGTTAGGTGGTGATAATTGCAAAGCTGTGTGCTTTGCAGGCGAGTGATCTATACAGAAAAAGAATGAACCTTTGTGTAATGATTCGCAACGTTTTTAATTTCTGGCTTAAATGTAGAAAATTTCTACATTTTCTGGTATCTACGTGAAGTTGTCACTCACTTGCCATTTTGTCACTCCACAAAATTATCTCAGCTCCCTGATGAATCCAGTCAAGTATGAAACAAGTGATCAGGGTGGTAAATTAATTCGATGGACCCTTCCTTGACTTTCATGCCATAGGCAAGTGAGTGGTATAAATAATAAAATTGGTGAGGTCAAATGCTACCTATGGTGTGAAGGTCAAGGAAGGGTCACATCGAATGAACTTGCCACCCTGATAACTTGTTTCATACTTGACTTGGCCCTCACCAGGGAGCTGAGATTCGGCTTTGCCATTGTCACTACCTACCAACCATTGGTACTACATACCTACTTATTTTATTTTGAAGAAATACACGCTTCACACTACATTCTAAAGAAAACGGGGTGGTGGGTACCTTCATTAGGAAATTTTATTACTGGTTGCTGAGCACGCAAAACTGAGAACAACTCGAGGAAATAACAACGATCGCATTTTGGTCAGCTAACGGTAAAGTGGGGCAGGAGGCAATAACCAATTACGCCTATGGAAAAACTGAATCGAATTCTTTATAGAGTCAAGCCATCAAGATGTACAATAACAATACATAATCATTCGACTTCAGTAACGTCAGGAAAGCAGCCCTAATGGCAGGACCCTCTGTGTACTAGTTAGTCTTTTAGGTAAACGAGAAAATGTGGAATATAATGGTAATTCAGTTTCTCTTTTAGACCAGAGCAGGCCATTGTTATGTATATAGGTATAGACGGATTTGGAATGAAACAAAGAATATGTCGGAGTGTAGTAAAATCCATACTATGGCCAGGGATGTAAATAGAGACAGATCCCATTCAACAGTGATACCGGTGATCATCAACCATGAGACCAATTTAATCTTCAACCTCGCTTGGACGCAGTTATAAATAACTGTAAATTCTCTTTACTATTAAATTCCCCTCCGCTTTTCCATTGAGGCCGTGTCACACCCAGTGCTTCACAAGATCAAAGGGACCCGCGCGGAGGGACATCGATTCTCAGGGTCTTTTGACCTTTGACATGAAGGTAACCCGAACGCAACCTCCATTTACGTAGATGCGTTCTCTCGGAAAAAGTTAGATATCGAAGGAGGGAAGGCGACATGAGAAAACTTCGAGAAAGCCGTCACGAAAGCAGCAAACCTTTTTCTAGCGTCCGTGAGACGTAAACATCACCTACATCCAGGTTATACCTACCGATTTTTGGTTTTTGGTTTATTATTTTCAATAATGAACCTTGGAATCGACCAAGAAAAAAATGTTTAACACCCCCTCAAAATTTGATGGTTTACGTTTAAAGGTGCGTAGAATCCAAAAATCGAATAAAAATTTGGCCGTCCGTCCGCCGTCCGCGGTCACTTCTAAGGGTTCCAAAATCAATTTTGAAATTTTTGAAAACGCCCCTAACTCGAAAAATTTTGATTTAAAGGTAAGTATTGTTGTTCCTTCAATTTAACCTTCAGTCCGGACCGTTGTCCCTCGTTGCAATGAGGACCCCCGTCCGTGGGACACCTACTCGCTTTTTTCATGGTTGTTATTGAAATATGACAGGATTTCGTTGTAAATACCACAAACTAACATAAAACATCTTTATTGCAACGTCTTTCTTCGTGCTATAACATCAAATGAATTGGTTTTTATCACAATTTATCGATATAAAAAATAAGATTACACATTATTTTTATTTTTCACTTCCGGATTTCATCCAGCTTAGGTATCACATCATTTTTGACTACTCAGATAAAAAATTCAGTCTCAATTCACGCTCAAAATGACGTGTTCTACGTAGAATTGGAGAAACATTCCAATTCAAAACCTCTAGAATCATTAGGAGTCTACTACGTAGGTACCAAGAACATAAAACTAGGAATAAAA